>JAHKKF010488048.1:0-12786 GCA_019740295.1 Labeo calbasu | reverse complement strand
TAAAGTCAAAATTAAGTTAAATAAATTTGCAATTATGAGACAAAGCTAAAATTACAAGAAACGTGAAATTATTGTAAAAAAAAAAAAAAAAAAAAAAAAAAAAAAACTGTGTAAATTGTAAGACATAAACTTAAAATAAAGAAAAATTTGCAATTATGAAAAATGTAATGAAAAGTTCTAACTGTGTGATATAAAATGCAGTTATAAGATATAAAGTCATAATTATGAAGAAAATTACAGTTGTGGAAAAACAACTGTATAAACTGTCATAATTTTGTGATATGAAGTTGCAATTGTACGATATAAAGGCAAAGTTATGAGAAATAAAGTTGTAATTGTAAGACAAAGTCAAAATTATGAGAAAATTGTCAAAAGTGAAGTATTAAATGTGTGATATGAAGATTCAATTGTAAGATATAAAGTTAGAATTAAGAGAAATAAAGCTGCAATTATGAGACATACAGTCAAAATTACAAGAAAACTACAGTTGTGAAAAATATAAAAAGTAGTAATCGTGTGATATGAAGTTGCAATTGTAAGAAAGTTAAAATAAAAATAAAATTACAACTGAAAAATGTCATGAAAAGTTGTAACTGTGTGATATGAAGTTGCACTTGTAAGATATGATCATAATTATGATAAAAAAATACAATTGCAGAAAAATAGTCATAATGTTGTGAGATATGAAGTCAAAATTACATTTGTGAAAAAGTCATAATTGTGTGATATGAAGTTGCAGTTATAAGATATAGAATAAAAATTACAAGAAATAATGTTGCAATGTGTTAATTGTGTGACATGAAGTTGATATTGCAAGATGTCAAGTCAAAATTAAGTAAAATAAATTTGCAATTATGAGACAAAGCCAAAAAAAAACAAAAACAAAAAAAACAAGAAAAATGTGAAATTATTGTAAAAAATGTCATCATAAAAAGTTTTAATTGTGTAATACGAAGTTGCAGTTGTAAGTTTTAAAATAAAGAGAAATTTACAAATGTGAAAAATGTCGTCATGAAAATTTTTTGTTAATTGTGTGACATCAAATTCCAGTTGTAAGATATAAAGTCATCATTCAGAAAAACTTACAGTTATAAATTACAGGCAAATTTAAGAGAAATAAAGCTGTAATTGTGAGATATAAAATCTAAATGACCAAAAAATTACAATTGTGAAAAATAAAGTTTTCATTAAAAAATTTGTTGTAAAAGTCGAAATTGCGTGACATTAAGTTGCATTTGTAAGATTTACAAATTTTAATTTGCAAGAAATAAAGTCACAAATATGTGAAATAAAACTTTTTTATTCAAAGATAGAAATGTGTTTCCATACTGTGTCAGAAAAAAAAAAAATTAAATCATACTTTGAAAACCTAATCCTATTTTTTGACAGATTATATTTTATCTTTATTGATCTTGGGATGGAATGTGTACGAGCTGACAGGTGTCGTGAGATTCACCCAGAAAAGATGCTGCTAATAATAAAAATGTCATGTGAAAACCGTCTCCTCAGAAAAAGGAGGGCTCCTAAGCCCGGTCTAAAAGAAGCCAGGACCAAAGACAGGATTATTTAGTCTCTGCTCTGTTCTCACGTTTTCTGTTTTTCTGCATTTTTCCCTTTCCTCCAGCTTTTGTCTCCTTTTCAGCCGCCTGGATTGTGTGTCAGACAATGAAACGAGGAAGAAAAAAAGCGGTCAAAGGTCACTCATTTAGGAAACTCAAGTCTTCAAAGCATGCCTTCCCATTTAAAGGGACGAATGGAGATTTGGAGAGCCTACCGCAGACTTTGCCCTCTCTGAAGCAGACTGACTGATGTCATAGGTCACATTCCAGTGTAGAACTAGGCCAGTGGCTTGTATGATAGCAGGTTGCTGATTCATCATTGAGGATTGGATGGGGGAGGGGCATTTGAAAAGAGCTACTTTATATCATTACTTCATTATTTTCCACCGGCCAGTTTGCATTTCTTCCGCTGGGCCAGGGCACTTTCAATCTATCCCTTCTTTAATCTCCTCTCTTGATTCGGAGTGGCACAGAGCTGTCTTTGTTGGCTGAAATATCCAAGCCCTGGCATGCTTGCCAAGAGGCACGACTGGCAAGGTTGTGCAATAACAGCGTGAGTGAATTATGACCTCTTAACGGGGTAATGGACCTTCAATTGTCAGCACAAGGGGGCAAGAAGGTTTTCTGTCTAGACCAGCAACAGGAAAACGAGTGCTTTTGTCGCTGGAATAATGCAGCGGAAAGCCAGAATTACATAATCGCTTAATATATTAAAACATTTACCGCATCATTTATACAATCCAAACCTAGGTTTTCCATACTGTCCTATCAAATAAAGATAAAAAAGCTCCCAGAAATTTCTGATAATGTACTGGCTGTTTTTTGGGGCTATAACCATGTCAATAGTTAAATTAATTTAGAAACATTTTTTTTTTTTCTATTTATTTTGTGGTGAAACATACAGTATGGGAGCACATTTGTGCCTAAGAGAAAAAAAAATAAAACATATTTGCAACTTCATTATTACATATTTAACTTTACTGTCACAGGTGTAATTTTTTTTTTTTTATAATTGTGACTTTATATCTCAGTTGCAGTTGTAAGATATATAATAAAAATGACAAGAAATAATGTTGCAATGTGTTAATAGTGTGACGAAGCTAATACCGCAAGATGTCAAGTCAAAATTAAGTAAAATAAATTTGCAATTATGAGACAAAACCAAAAAAAAAAAAAAGTGAAATTATTGCGAAAAATGTCATCATAAAAAGTTTTAATTGTGTAATATGAAGTTGCAGTTGTAAGTTTTAAAATAAAGAGAAATTTACAAATGTGAAAAATGTCGTCATGAAAATTTTGTTAATTGTGTCACATGAAATTCCAGTTGTAAGATATAAAGTCATCATTCAGAAAAACTTAGTTATAAATTACAGGCAAATTAAAGAGAAATAAAGCTGTAATTGTGAGATATAAAATCTCACAATTAGATAAGATATTTGCAACTTAATAATTACATATTTAACTTTATTGTCACAGGTGTAATTTTTTTTTTTATAATTGTGAGTTTATTTCTCACAAATGCAACTTTAGTTTTTTGTCAATAGTTATTAACACACACACACACACACACACACACACACACATATATATATAATACATAGTTGACAAATAGCCAGTAAAAGATCATTTGTGAAGAAGAAATGCATGTATTTATGTAGTGTGAAGTCTGATATATAATCTGAAATATAAAGGGTCCTATGGTGTGACATAGCAAAAATTAAGAAAAAAAAAATAATAATACATTAATAGCATGAGAGAGCTGTATCTTCATTGTACACTTATTTTCATATAGTGTCATTTATTTATTATGAAATTATAATTAACATAATTTTTCCCAATTACTTGTTGGACAATTTCAAGACAAACTATGACAACAAGACAAACTTTGCTGTCATCTGTTCAAAACTGCTGAAAATTAAACCATTTTAAGATGAGAGATATTTCTATCTCCCCTATTGCAATACTCAACTGTTTTTTGTTGTTGTTGTTGTTGTTGTTTTTAAGATATTTTGAGACAAAAACAAATCTGTGTTTTTTTATGTTTTATTATGTTACACTAAAAGACAGAAATGGTAGTTATTAAAGTATTTGTTTAATTTTGAACTTGTCAAATGAGAAAGAAAGTTTTTTTGATACAAACAATATCAACGTTTCTTTTTTTTTTTTAAACAAAAAAAATATATAATCAACAAAGTTCAGTCTCATAGTCAATCGGTATGTTACTGAAACTCTTCCAGCATCTCTGCTGCATGTGCGGCACAGCTAAATATGATTGACATTTATGATACAGCAAAACATTATTGATATATGAATGAAACTATATTCATTAAGATGTGAAGGATTTTTTTTAAAAACTACATAGCTACTCTTTTTAAGGTATGACTTTGATTCTATTTACTTTCTGCATCATTCTCTTAGTATCCCCTCCTTTCTGGTGGATTTCCATGTCCTCTCTCTTCTCCCTCAATTCTTTCTGTTTCGAAAACAAAGTATCACATTTTATACATTTTCATGACACTTTATAACAGTACAAGTTTTCTGCAAAAAAACCCAGAAAATAGTTTAATTAATGTAATTATTGCATTTAAGAACACTGAAAATGATCAAAAAAAGAATAAAAAGGAGTTAAACATATTATTTAAACATATTACTTATTTAATCATTTACAATGCTTTTTAAAGAGACGTTGTCTTCTGGTGTTACATTTTTTTGTCCTACGGTGTAACGGTACAGGCGTTACACCAGAGGACATTTTCTGTCACACCATAGGACATTTCAGCCTTTTGTGTCAATTAATAACCTTGCTATTCTGAGCTAACCTGTCATTAGCGGTTTGCAAGACACATTTGCATAATTTTCCATGATTATGTCATTTAACATACAGTTTTAACATACAAAAATATATGGATGAAAAAACTGATTGCCATTTACTAAAATAGACACCTTATGGCAGAGGTTTTTATATTTTTCTTTTTAATTTATAAAAGTAGTATATACACAATAAAAATAACAAATACTGTATGCACTACAACCATGACAATATTTAAATTAACCTAGAAATTTTATAATTTAACAACTTAATGAAATTCTCCTAAAGCTGTTGCTCCTCCCTAAGTATTTTTCCAGACTAAAGCTCTAATTTATTTTTTGTATTTTTTTACACACGTACGCTATGCTGATATACATAAAGTTCAAGTGACATAAATTTCATTATCAGTACAGTATCAGATTTTTCTAATTGTGCGTACAATGTATGATCAGCTTGCATATGCACCTTGAGCTTTTTGCACTAATTATTTTGCCCACAAGGTGGCAACACTTGCATCACTGTTGACCGATGACAGAAACAAAAACAAAACAGATGCCCACTGTGATGAGCAGTTGTCTGAGGGAGTTAAAAGATGCACACAACTCTAGATTTAATGAGTACATAAACATTTTTTTATCATATAGTCAAGAAGCCCCTTTTGGGGAAACCAGCATCTTTGTATGCAGAGGAGTTTCAGCAAACATTTAGTACAGAGACAGCACTTGTCAGGGTGCTCACTTTTAATATCTCAACATGAACACATATCTCTGCTTGTATCAAGAGGTGTTTAAAAGTGCTATACTTGAGATATCTTTTTTGAGTACGGTGTGCCACAAGGCTCTGTCTTAGGTCCTTTGTTGTTTGATTGCATGTACTTTTTCCTGGCTAATATTTTCAAGAGATGTGACACTCATTGTTAACGCTGATGAGACACAGAAGCATTGTGAAGCAAGTGCTGTTTGCACATTATTCTATAAATTCACAAAGTTTGATCACGATACCTATCCTGAGTAAATGATCTGGTGCCCATGTGTCAAACACCCGTATTTCCAAACACTATCAAATAGAGTATACTTAGAAAGGATGTGCACTCAGCTTATGTAAACATTAAGTATACTTTTTGCAACCTGACCTCATGTCGAAAACGTACATGGGGGAACTCTTTTGCAAGACGCTAAATACGTAACAATAAGTACATATGACTGTAGTTTCCTACAGAAATGTCCACTGAGTGGTGCTGAAAGAGTGTTTGAGTTTTTTCCCGCAACAGATGAACAACATACCATCTGCACTGCACCTAAACCTACTCGACAGAATATGAACAAAAGTGAATGTGATGTAAAAACACAATCGCAAACGTGGCATTTCAGCTTGTTTTTCGATCTCTCAGCTCCTTCATTGTGAGTCGTGTTTTTCACGGGATTCGTACCCAAAGTTCCCACATCCTACGTCCAAGTCCAACTCTGTACCGAACAAGCTTGTTATGTCCGGTGCTATGTCCATTTGTGCTACCCTGTCGTGTACACCCTCCCCAACCCTAAACCTACCCTTACTCTATTAAAAATACACTGTTGGTAGCATAATCTGATAGGTAGCCTTATTTGTCAGAACACCAGAAAGTGAAACATATGGAGCTGTAATGTACGAAAAACAATTAAAAGTGCTCGCTGATTTACTGCCTCTAGTGCTAATTTCCTTTGGAAACTGCAGTGATATGTACTTATTGGTACGTATTTTGCGTCTCATTCCTCCAGGTACCCAGACAGCACACATACGACTGCAATTTATCTGTTAAAGATCTCTTGATCTGGAAAGCATCTGCTGTGTACAAACTGACAGATGTCTTTCAGATGTCAATTTTACGTACATTCTAAATCATAAACATCTTAAAGACATCTAATAGACGTCTATTTGACGTCTGATAGGAAACGTCCAATAGACGTATTGCAGATGAGCAAACACTTTAAAAAATACGTCTTGCAGATGTAAATGCAGACGTCAAACAGACGTCGCTGTGATGTATGTGTGCAATCAGGCATATGTTTTCGTCATTAGGCCAGGCTGACTCTCTGATAGGTACTTCTGTTAAAAAAGTACGTTCACTTAATATGCATAGTGTGACGGTAATCCAGACATACTGTATTGTTGTCATTATCATGCAACCGGTGTCAGCTGCATTGCTTCACTGCCGTTCACAAATCCTCTCCCATGGCCTCATGGGATGGTAAAATGTCCATTAGATGAACACCATCAGGTCATCTGGGTACGTTTCGCCTACTGTTTAATTAATACTACGAATTTGCACAGATTACGCATTTCATATACTGTGTTATATGGTAAGGAAGTATGCATATGTGGACACAGCCAAAGAAGAATTACCAGAGACCCTGGTGGTAACACTGAGAATGAATAATTATTCTAATTTCTCAGTATTTTAAGAGCACTGAATAAATGACTACCTTATAAACAAACAAATCAAGCAATTCAACTTAAAATCAACTAAATGTTAAATCGCGATTCAGAGAAAGAACGAATTTGACCTGTAGGTGTCACAGTCCTTCAGACCATCTGAAATCGTTTTCCTCATTTGAACTGTACATACGTACGACCTACAACTAAGCTCAACATGTTTCTGAGAACACTGTGGAAACCTCAAATATTTACTTAAAGCATCTGATAACAGCCAAACACTGAGAATATGAATAATGGACAGTACTAAATCCTAGAGCTGACTTTAATGCTGTGTTTGTGCCAGGTAGAGATACGCTAGAACGGTTTGGAGCTCATCTGCTCCACCCATGACCTTAACGTGTTTCTCTTGGCACCTGTCGGAAATGACATTTACGAAACACGCTATTAAAAAACGAGAATTCCCCACATATTTTCTCTGATCCTCTATGTTATCCCCACTTGTTTTTCCCTTACTTCCTTCACATTCTATAATTGTTGGAATCTGCAGGGATCACGGATGATGCTCCGAATTCCAGATTTCGAAACGGTGCCTGACGCTGGCATTACTGGAACTCCTGGCCGCTCAGGAATGCGGAGCCGAGCGTTTCGAGAAAGTGATGTGCAAAAGCAAGTCACCCTTATCCGTGCGCTTTTGGAAAGAAAAACACGGAAAACTGATAGGACTCCTGAGAATGTGAGGATATTCGCTGAGTAATATGTTTTTCTTCTTGGCTACCACTGATTGTTTTCACAGAAGGGCCAACATTTTTTCAACATGCCTGATGTTATTTATTTATTTTTTTGGCCAAAGTTACAATTTTATGTTTTTATAGAAATAGTTGCATATTATGGATGGCTTTTGCTTGTTTTGAACATCATAATTTGTGGGGGGCAAACTTTCTGAATGCACAAAATCATCTTTTTTTTCTGGCTCTGTTACTGGAATCCGAGTCAAACCTAAACAACATTTTCAAAACAAATTAAAGTGAGAACAAAACACACACATATATAATTGCAATTACGTTAATTCTTCATGAAGGTAGCCTGAAAATTGTGCTTTGCAGTGGTTCCATTTTCATAACCTTGCTCTAATGCGTTTTAAAGGTACAATCCATAATGACTATAACAGCACCACTTGCGCACCGGGACTTGGACACAAGTTGCGAATTTTGACAGGCCCACCATAAGTATATATGAGATTAATGCTATTTTTGAGGTTGTACGTCATTGTAATACCAGTAATGACCTGTCACTGTAAGCATTTATGGACTGATCTTTTAAAAATATGGCCTCATTTACACTTAGTGTTAAAATGTTACCAATATGCGCAGATGGAGTTTGAAAACCAAGACGTGAATATTAACACCAGATGTAAAAGTGTGTAATATGAACAGATGTCCTCAGATCAGCATGATAAGATTCTAACCTGAAACCTGAATATTACCAAAGTGCTTTTTAGGGTCGCAAGCAAGTGCAAAATCTGACACCATCACATTTACATCATAAATCTAGGGATTTACATTTATGTAAAAATGTCATCAATAGGCCACATAATAGTCTCACAACAGGCTTTGATTTGAAATGCAATCTAGTTATTGTACTTGCTGCATTGTGATTGGTGTGTTAATTTGATGGTTTAACATAACACTGGTAACATGCAATTCTGAAAGGTAAGGAGATGCTGATAAGTAAGACAGATGGAGATAAATTATGCAAGGCTGTGTAAAAACAAATTGTTGTCACATGACCTCATTGCATTTCATGTCAGTGCATTCTGCTATCAAGTGTTGAGATAACACAATCAAGACAGATAGATGTACTGTAAATTGAGTTTGTCTCTTTATCAGAAAAGACTTGGCAAAATGTAGCATTACATCACTTGCTCACCAATGGATCCTCTGCGGTGAATGGGTGCCGTCAGAATGAGAGTCCAAACAGCTGATAAAAACATCACAATAATCCAAAGGTAATCCACCTGCCTCCAGTCCACCAAATAATATCTTGTGAAGAGAAAAGCCACATGTTTGCAAGAAACAAATCCACTATTAAGATATTTTTAAACTTAAAGGGGTCATATGATGCGGTTTCTTGTTTTCCTTTGTCTTTGGAGTTGTTACAAGCTGTTTGTGCATATATAAGATATGTATAGTTGCAAAGATTAAAGTCTCAAACCCAAAAAGATATTTATTATAAAAGTTACGACTCAGCCATGCCTTCCTAAAACAGCTTGTTCAAACACGCCCCCACGTCTAAGTCACCGTGTGGGTAGATTTGCATAACACCGCCCTTATGTATATGCACAGAAAGAAGGTGTAACTTTTTATACCGGCTATAGTATTGTTGCAGCCACTGCCATGTTTTGGAGATGCTGTGTGTTTCATTCGAAAGCGAAAGAACTTTGTTTAGCCTTCCAAATGAGGACACATCTAGAAATCAGTGGTTAAGTTATGTTTACAATACTGTTCCGGAACAGTGCAATGCAAATATTCGAGTGGGTGCTGCGCATTTAATGGAGGACTGTTTCCTGAATCTGAGAGAGTAGCTTACAGTGCCAGCTGTACACAAAGGGTTAAGGCTATAAAGTGAGGCAATTCCAACGTTGCAAGGTCAGTCTGGTGCTTCTGACTCACAACCTGTAAGTACGGTTTCATATTTTGCTACTGACTAATTTGCTACTGACTATTCAAACACGAGCTTTGAGCAGTGTAGTGCTTTGCTGTTTCTACGATCACAAATGCAGACGTGTTATGTTTACACGGCGCGGCGCGACGCAACGCAACGCAACGCAACACTACGCATAAAAAGACAGTATGAGTCATTTTAATCAGTAGTTATGTCCCCACTGGATGCAACAAATGCCTCATTTATAATGGGTTTTATTGTCTCATCGTAATCACAACATGGTAAGGGGCGTAACATTTCCATCATACGCTTGAGGTATGCGGCCAATCAGAATGCACCAGATGGCTGGCCAATCAGAGAACACCTCGCTTTTCAGAACGTTCAGCTTTGTAAAAATCTAAGCGTTTCAGAAAGGCGGGGCAGAGAGGAGCAATGTACAGTATGTGGAAAATAATGTGTTTTTTAAACCTCAAACCGCGCCAGCACATTGCATTACACTAAAATAACACTAAATAAACAACATCATATGACTCCTTTAAAACAGCTGCCGAGTCCTCAATCTGTAATATTGCTTTCTCTAGTAAAAAGGAATCTTGTCTGAATCAGGAAAGAAATGTGCATAGATCATGCACTGTTTACAGGCAAAAACAGTTCTGAACAAATATGTGGGTGAATTTTGATGTAAGAGGACAACAGGGAATGTACTTTTTTTTACTGGAGGAAACATTATTATTATGGGATTTTGGCCAGAAGCAATGGTTTGAAGTTAAAACAACTTAAAGGAGTAGTTCATTTCCAGAGCAAAAATTCACAGATAATGTACTCACGCCCTGTCATCCAAGATGTTCATGTCTTTCTTTCTTCAGTCGTAAAGAATTATGTTTTTTGAGGAGAACATTTCAGGATTTCTCTCCATATAATGGATATGTATGGTGCCCCCAAGTTTGAACTTTCAAAATTCAGTTTAAATGCAGCTTCAAAGGGCTCTAAACAATCCCACCTGAGGAAGAAGGGTCTAATCTAGCAAAACGAACAGTCATTTTTGAAACAAATGACAATTTATATATTTTTTTAACCTCAAATGCTCGTCTTGTTCCGTCTCTGCGATGCGCATGCGTAGTCTGTGTAATCCGGGTCAATTAGGGTATGTCGAAAAACTCCCATCTCGTTTTCTTCTTCAACGTCAAAATCATCCTACATCGCTGTTTTTTTGTTTTTGTTTTTGTAAAGGCTGTTTGATCTTCTTTGCATGTTCACTCTGTAAACACTGGGTCAGTACTTCAGCAGCGATGTAGGACGATTTTGTAGTTGGGGAAGAAAACGAGATGGGAGTTTTTCGACATACCCTAACTGTCTTGAACCGGAAAAAACAGAGCTTATGCAGAGCTAGACAAGAGGTTAAAAAGTATATAAATTGTCAATTTGTTTAGAAAATGGACGATTGTTTTGCTAGATAAGACCCTTCTATCTGGGCTGGGATTGTTTAGAGCCATTTGAAGCTGCATTTAAACTGCATCTTGGAAGTTCAAACTTGGGGGCAACATTGAAGTCCACTATATGGAGAACTCCTGAAATGTTTTCCTCAAGAAATATAATTTCTTATCGACTGAAGAAAAAAAGACATGAACATCTTGGATGATGAGGGCGTGAATAAATTATCTGTAAATTTTTGTCCTGGATGTGAACTATTCCTTTAATGATGGATTTGTTTCTTACAAGCACACAGATTTTTATTTCACAAAACTTTAATTAATGGACTGGAGTGGATTATTGTGATGTTTCTATCAGCTGCTTGGACTCTCATTCTAACAGCGACCATTCACTGCAGAGGATCCACTGGTGAGAAAGTGATGTTATGATAAATTTGTTTATATCTGTTTCTTTTTTTATATATATATATAAAGCTTATATAATGTGCTCTCTATCAAAGTACTTATAGAAGAAGTAAATAAATGGAAATCCAAATGTAGTAAATACTTAAGCAAACTTGAGTTCAAAATCTTGTTTTAAAATTAAACAGTGCCATGGCACAAAACATCATGCTTTGCAAAAAAAAAAAAAAAGAAAAGAAAAAAAGAAAAGAAAAAGGAAATGGCCACTGTGATTTAGTTGTCCCTTCGAACTAAACTCACTGACCGTAGCAAGCTGAGACTGATGTGTAAGAATCAGCAGCTTTTGACTGTCTGGTTTTCATTCACATTTATTACCATCTACGACAGAACTGGCTGACCTACTCTAACATAAATAACACAGCGTAGGTTTGGTGGAGACGAGTAAATGTTCACTTAAGGCCAAAAATTATATGCCACATGAACTGTACACACGCACAGTCTGTCTGCTATGCAGGAAATAATACATGTTTACCTGTCCTGAAAATCCAGTCACATTTTGGATTGATTGGTTTAATAACATAACTGCCTTTGGGTACTTTTACAATTATTGGGTGAATGTGGTTTGCGAGAAATTTGTAAGAAAGCTAAATAACATTGTTTATTATTGTGCAAAGCTTGAGTGGTTTTTATGCCTCTTTATAATAGGCTTGCTAGTAACACTGCAAATAAAAGAGGTATTGGACTATCATTTTAAACCTTTACTTACTTTAATAATGATAATTCATAATTCAAAGTGCCAGTTTCTGGTAAAGAAAGAAACCAAATTGTGATGCTTGTAAAACAGCTAACTAGCCTGTTGAAAAGAGCAGGTTAGGCCAGTATGTAGTTTTATGCCTGTTTAGACTAGACTGGTGCTGCCGTTCTAGCTAGTAGACCATAGTAATGCTGGTAATAGTGATCAACTTACATAGTAGGACCATGTTGGCTGACCACCTTTACCAGCATTACTATGCTGGTCTACCTAGAACACTTGCTGGTTAAGCTAGATAAGAAGTCCCTGTTGGGGACACCAGCATCCTTGAATGCAGAGGAGTTTACTAGTGAGACAGCACTTCTAAAGAAGCTCACTCTTAATATCTGACTATAGATACATTTCTCTGCTTGAATCAAGAGGTGTTAGAAAGTCCTATACTTCCGTTTAAGAGTTTGTAGTACCACAAGGCTTTGCAGGCATGAAAATGGGTCAGGGGTGAAAAAGGTGAGAAGGGTGCTCGAGGGGTGATGTGGCCTCTGATGAGGCCGGGAGGTGGGGGGACTCCCACAGAATAAATATTACGGCCTCATTAGGAGACATGCTGTAACTTAACTTATTTATTCTTCCATCATGATTGACAGCCAAGTTTTTAGTTTTTTGTTTTGTTTTTTGGGGCAAAGAAATCAACCTAATAAGTGTTTTCTACCATTATCGAAAAACATACCATCAACCACAAATGCTATTTGCTATTGCAGACAG
>JAHKKF010488042.1:0-20626 GCA_019740295.1 Labeo calbasu | reverse complement strand
TGGTAAATGATGGCGATGTGTAGATTGAAAAGCCTTCTGACTGTCTCGTTGCACACAGCTTTAAACTAGTTTGAATCACAGAGTCATTTGTGTTCATTGCTGAATTCAGGTGTTTCAAACTGGATCTCACAGCGCAGTTTAGTGCTCGCGTGACGGAGCCGTTCACATATTGCGTCTTTTGCGCGCTCAAGTTCGTCATTTAAAATGTAGGGGCGCGCCAGCTACGCTCATAACGGAAGCGCCGCAGTCGCGACGTGCTCGGTTTTTCCAGGCACATCCATGCCGCATCTTGATAATATATGCATCTTCCCTAGTGAGCTCACGCAGCGTGGCAGTTTGAACTTTGGTCCGAGCGAATAAACGGTCCGTGTGTTGCGCTATTTCGTTCCGCTTTTGGCACATAAAAATAATATAGAACATTTACCGAACTCATCATATCATTTTATCAAGGAAAATTATATTGCGATAGTTATCGTTATTGAATTATCGGCCATAATCGGCCGAATTATCGGCCATGTAAATTGGTATAAATATGTATATATATTTTTTTTAATTCATCACAGTACTGTTTTAAGTTGCTAAAAGTGTTTTTCCTTAAACAATGAAAAAGCAAAGTCATTATCCCAGAGTGTTCATCTAGTGTTTTGGGGGGGTTTTCTAAAATTTGCAAACGCCACCTGCATGTCTATATTTCGACAGGCTCTCTTGAGCTCTAGAGCGCTGCTATTTTTACAGCAGCTGAATTTTTAATGTTGCTGCCGCTGCTGAAATCTCATAGACATATGAAGAGTGTGAAACAGCAGTTTCTGCTTGTTCATCTCTGAAAAACAAATACAAATCCTGCAGAATTCCAAAGGTTTGGCATGTTTCTAAAAAAGCAAGGTCTTTAATTTTAACATTATTTTACAAGAATAGCTCATCCAAAATGACGTTTTTATGTAGCTACACATCCTCATGTGTTTCTAGAGCCGGATGAATTTTGAAGGATGTTCATACAGCTACTTTCCAAACAGCAGCTGTTTATAGTGACCACATCTGTAAAGATCCAAAAAGGACAAACACACCATAAAAGCAGTCAAAAAGCAGTAGCATTGCAGTTTCTCCCATATGGTTAGTACACAGAGGTTCTTCAATGTGGAGAGTGTGGGAACCGTTTCTTATTCATTGAATGCTTATCCAGCGCACACATTTGGTCTTCATTTTGTCAGACTGCGCCTTCATCAGTCTCCTGGAGTTTACACACTCCCTTGCAGTCGCTTTAAATTAAAGCAGTCATTAAAACAGAAGCCAATGTCTGTCTTTCCATGTCGCTTTTTGTTTTTTAGGTAGTCTGAGTCAAAGTTAACTAATAACAGCACACTTTTGCTTTCTTTCAGTATTGTAATACTGTAAATCGTCAGTGTTTGGAGGGAAATTATTCCACCTTTTGTTATTGGCTTTACAGGTGTATACCATGACAAGCTGGCTGAATAGATGTTTAGATATTCGTTATTCGTTATGTACATTTGTTGATTCATTGGTATTTTATTTATAGTATCTCTGTCTGCTGGGAATTTTTCAGTGAATGATGACTTAAATTGTAGATTCTTTCTCAAATAAAACTAGCGCTTGACTTTACGCTTAACGCTTTAAATATTTTATACAAGATGTATGAATCACTCATATATGGCTTATTTTTGTCATTTTAGAGCTTGACAGTCCCAATTCACATTAATGTCTATTGCATTAAGCAGGATATTCTTCAAAAAAAATTGGAATTTCCTTTTGGAAGAACAGAAAGTCATATGGGCTTTGAACGACGTGAGGGTTAATAAATAATGACAGAATTTTTATTTTAGGTGCGCTATGCCTTTAAGACGGCATCTTAGATCATGGGTTAACCATTAAACTGTTGGGCAAAGTACCATGGGGCCTTGTGTTAGGTGTTAGTTTTTGTGAAGAGTTGTGGTCAGTCCAGTAATTCTCGTAACACTTGATGTGTTATGTCCCCGACACAAAACAGGGTTTTTTTCTTTGAAGTGTCCACTGCAGGGCAAAAGGTCTTCCTGTTGACGAGTACTTCCACACTAAAAGCAAATGGATCTATATACTAATGAGCTTGCAAGAGATGAGGAACCTTCACAACTCATTGCAAATGTCACATAAGTTTGATTTGTTTCAGTTAAATGTTTTCTAAAATTTGGGTTGGTGTGCTGATTCCCCTTTCTCAAAGGGATTTTGACCCAGTCAAGTAGGTAGTTGTCTCTGATCACAGCTGCGTGTTGCACTTTCCCTTCTTTTGTTTCTCTCTCTCTTTCACTTACACACACACATACATACATACATACACACACACACTCACTCAGCTTAAACAATGGAGGTTTTGTTGAGTTGAACTACCATGAAGAGCGATCCACACAGCTTTAGTATGTGTTGTTTTCTTGCGTGGAAATTTAGTTCATTAGTAATGTGTTTTGAGGTTGATATGACACTGGTGTGTGTGTGTGTGTGTGTGTGTGTGTGTGTGTTTGTAGGTGAGCATTTTAACCCTAGTACTCTAGAGTTACCTCTGTTTTTATGGAGCACTTAACAGCAGCCCTGGGGGAGATTGTGTTTGTTTGACACTGGTTGCTTAGGGCAGTCCCGTGAAGGTGCAAGAGACAAGTCGCAATAAAACCTGTTTGAGTTAATAGAGCGCATTATTTAGCCTGACGAAATCACTCAAGCAAAGGCCATTGTGCTTTTATAGTAACAGTTTCTATTTATGGCACAGCGAAAACTTCTTTGCTATTGTCTATGTAACATTAAATGGCATGTTCTTAGTATGCATACTTTTCTAAAAGGGTGATGGTTATTTTGGGTTTCATAAATCTGATTCATTTCTTAAAAAAACATATATTTCCTAAAGTGAACTGATAAGGTCATGTTGTGATACAAGATTTCTTTTGAAAGGTCATTGCTTCTGTAGAGGGCCTGATGTTTCTTTTCCCTGCCTAGTCCAGCTCATCCAAGCCTATAATGTATTCTTGTGACGTCTAGTGAAGGCTGGTCTAGACTGAAACTCAGAGAAGACTAGTCTGTAGTATAAACAAGCCGGTCTGTATCTTATAGTCAAGTAAAGCCTGGGCTGGAGCTGTAATACAATAAACCTGGGCCTGTAAAGTCTGGTAAAGACAAGAAAATTCTGTGGTCTGGTAAAGACCAGCCTAATTTGTAGTAATGTCTGTTGTGTAAGTGTAGTGCAGTAAAGCCCAGGTTAGTCTGCAGTCTAGGGAAAAAAACAAAGCCTGTACTGTAGTCTAGTAAACCCAGTTTAGCATCCATGTTAGTAAAACATAGCATAGTCTGTAGTCTAGTGAAGCCCAGTCTGGTCAGTAATCTTGATAAAACCCAACCTGGTCTGTAGTCTAGTGAAGCCCAGCCTCGTCTGTAGTCTAGTGAAGCCCAGCCTCGTCTGTAGTCTAGTGAAGCCCAGCCTCGTCTGTAGTCTAGTGAAGCCGAGCCTGGTCTGTAGTCTAGTGAAGCCCAGCCTGGTCTGTAGTCTAGTGAATCCCAGCTTATTCTGTAGTCTAGTGAAGCTCATCCTGGCCTGTAGTCTTGTGAGCTCAGCCTATTCTGTATTTTAAAACCCAGCCTAATTCGTAGTCTAGTGTAGCTCAGCCTCGTCTGTAGGCTTGTAAAGCCCAGCCTGGTCTGTAATCTGGTGAAGCCCAGCCAGGTCTGTAGTCTGGTGAAGCCCAGCCAGGTCTGTAGTCTAGTGAAGCCCAGCCAGGTCTGTAGTCTAGTGAAGCCCAGCCTGGTCTGTAGTCTAGTGAAGCCCAGCCTGGTCTGTAGTCTAATGAAGGCCAACCTTGTCTGTAGTCTAGTGAATCCCAGCTTATTCTGTAGTCTAGTGAAGCTCATCCTGGCCTGTAGTCTTGTGAGCCCAGCCTATTCTGTATTTTAAAGCCCAGCCTAATTCGTAGTCTAGTGTAGCTCAGCCTGGTCTGTAGGCTTGTAAAGCCTAGCCTGGTCTGTAATCTGGTGAAGCCCAACCTGGTCTGTAGTCTAGTGAAACTCAGCCTCGTCTGTAGTCTAGTGAAGCTCAGCCTGGTCTATAGTCTAGTGAAGCCCAGCCTAATTCATAGTCTAGTGAAGCCAAATCTGGCCAAATCTGTAGTGTAGCAAAACCCAGCCTAATCTGTAGTCAATTGTAACAAGTCCAGTCTTGTTTGTAACACGCTTTACTGTAGTAAAACCCAGTTTGGTACATACGTAGTCTGGTAAAATATAGCATAGACTGTAATCTAGAAAATCTCATCATATTCAGTAGTCTAATAAAACCCAGCCTTGTCTATAAGTTAAGTAAAAGTCATCCTAATCTGTAGGCAAGCGTGACAAGTTTATAACTAAATATAATGTAGTAAAACTTAGGTTAATACATAGTCTTGAAAACCTCTAATCTGTAATCTAATGAAGCCTAGCCTAATCTGTAATCGTGACAAATTCAGCCTTGATTGTAAAAAAGATGAAAGTGTAGTAAAACCCAGGTTAAACACATCATAGTCTATAGTCTACTTCTGTAGTATAGTACATCATAGCCTAGTCTGTGGTCTAGTAAAGGCAAGGCTAATCTATATGTAAGGGGTCAGTAACAAGTCAGTAACTAGTAAAACCAATACTGTTCTGTAAACTAGTAAAGCCCAGCCTATTCTGTGGCCTAGTAAACTTTAGCCTAGTCTGCAGTCTAGAAAAGACCAGGCTAATCTTTATTAAAGGGAAGTCTGTAACAAGTCAGTAACAATCTGCAGTGTTTGTGAAACCCAGCCTCATACTACATAGCCTAGTAAAACCAGTATTGTTCTGTAAACTAGTAAAACCTAGCCTATTCTGTGGTGTAGTAAAGCTTAGCCTAGTCTGTGGTCTAGTAAAGACCAGTCTAATCTTTATTTAAGGGAAGTCTGTAACAAGCCAGTAACAGTTTGCAGTGTTGTAAAACCCAGCTTCACAATATGTAGTCTAGTAAAACCAGTATAATTTTGTAAACTTGTAAAGCCCAGCCTAACACGGCGCTCTTCGGCTGCATGGCTCCAGAAGGAAGAACGTATGCTACGCTCCGGTCATGTGTTTTTAAATGAGTTGCAGCTTTTCATGTCTAAAGGTGGTTTGCTGAGTGGGCTGTCTAGATGTGCCACGTTGCCACAGCAGCTTGCGCCATGCATCATTTTTAGCCAATTTACACTAAATCGACTGTATTTTTGCACTCCAGAATTAAAGTGCAGTTTAGTAGCAATTTTCCACACTTTTCTGATGCCGAATGTGCAAGAAGGTGGATAAGGATGAGTTCAAACCACTGTGGTGGAGACGGAGATATTAAAAACACTGCTGCTGTTTTAAGAACGATGACATTAACGGATTTTATCGCACTTTTGGTCCCTCTGCCGTGCGTGTGTTTGAACAAACTGTGTCGCAGACTGAGCTAATACACCCTTGCTGTGTTCCCAATCGGGCTGGTGTAGCAGACAAGGTGTTCTGGGAGCGTTAGTGGGAGGAGATACACCATAGCAATCACACTAATGGAGCTCGCTACACACAAACAAATGCTCACACACACTATTAAAAGCCCCGGCACAGTGGCCCCCCTATTCTTCATCCATTTGTGTGCAGCTCTTTAAAAATGTCATGCCTGTGTGTGTAGCTCTTTGAAATTCATACTACATTGTTTTGATGTGTGTTGAGTGTCTGCAAACCACATTTAGCATTTCAGGCATGATGATGGATGCCAGTTTCCACATCATACACAAACACTGGGGTCAAGCTAGATACCAAGTGAGATACTAGTTTCCTGAGTTTAGTGGTACAGTAAATGACGGGAGAGCTGTATTTTGAATTCCTCTTTCTGCAACAGCCCATGACTGGGAAAAGGCTATTCTTGTTTCTGAATGGCAGTGACAACTCAATTATAGTCCCCTGGAATAGCTCTGTGTACATCTAGTGAGAAAAATCAGATGACCGTTTCAGAATGGCAGAGAAACCAATTGCGGAATTCTTGATTTTTGTTTTTTTTCTGCTTATGCCACTATTGACAAAGTAAGTTGTTTGACTGTTTACATGCTTGTCACCATAGGAAGACATTGCTATTTGACCCTGGGCAACCCACCAGGTCCAATCCCTTTCCGCTGCTCAGAAACATCTGTTTGAGTAAAAATTGAGAGGCTTGAGGAAATCAAGAGCAGATTCAGTTATGAAATGGAGATGTCTGTGAGAAAATCTGTTGTTGGTGTAGCTGACGAGCTAGATATAGTAAATCAAAAATTCTTGTGCTTGATTTCAGATGATACTGTTAAAAATAGTACAGCGGCAGCTTTTATGCAAGTGCTAGTTTACATATTGATAAATAGGTTAGTGAGACATAAGAAAAGGAAAAATGTTGTTTATGATTTCCGCAATGCGGAAAACACGGATGGAATTACAGAATCCAGTCATAAAAATGGAATTTACCGTATAACACGGAATGTCACGGAATTTGCGAAATTTTGGATGAATAAATCAAAAGTTAAATCAAAATTATATATATATATATATATATATATATATATATATATATGAATATTAAGCCACAGAAATGCTATTTAAATATAAATATGCATGTCTCTGTGTGAACGAATGGCACAGACGCACGGTTTCGTTTACTTTGCCACCTCAATATATGAGTACATGAACACAAAGATAATCTCTAGAACTGCTCTGAGTCACTTCTTGAGCATTTTACGGTTTCATTTATGAAAAACTATTGTCATATTAAATACAAACAGAAACTTAAAAGTCTTCACAGCAACCTGTCAAAATAAAAGTTCAGTTTAACTTAAAGAAACTGGGACAGAAATGTGTGACTTCATGTATTGATAGTACTACTACTACTAAAATTATTAAAACATTATTTTGACCATAGTATTGACCAGAAAAATTATTTAGCAGAATTTATTTACCAGAAAAATCTAAATACACATCACAGCGTAATAGCGTAATAGAGATATATATAAAATCAATTAGAGATGCTTATTGATTATTTGGTAAAAATAAAACTGAATTTAAAAAGGGCCTTAAACATTTAATTTATGCAAAACTTTTAATAAATTGCTGTTAATTTTTGTTTCATGATCTCAGTTAATTAGACATGCATTAATATATTTTTTATTCCCCACCCTCTTTATTATACCTTTTTTTAAATGTAACTATTAAAATAGAATCTAGAAAAAATAAAACAGAAAAATCGGAATTTGTAAAAAAAAATTAGCTTGAATTTGGGGAGAAATAATAGGAACATATTTAATAGAGCCCTAAAAACACATAATCCAAAGTCCTTGAAATGTACTGTTTTTATTTTCTTTCTATACATGTTGGTTACATATAGTTTTTGAAAAACCTGTAAACGTCTATTTTCAAGAATTGTTTGTGTTTAATATGTCTACAAATTTAATGTGGCAACTAAGTTTTTTTTTTTCTTGCACCTTGAATATGTGTGAATTTATACATTTAATGATTATTTTCCAAAATGTTTTTTAAATATATTTTTTGGTAGGGTATTTTTGTTTTACAAATATCATGAATAATGATTTAATCACCTTGACATGCAATAAATATGGTCTGATGACTTGGATTCGGCAGACAAAAGTTTAAACATTTTATTGGTATTAGTACTTAATACTGCTTGCTTGACTACTTATTTTCAACTTTTTTTTTTTCATTATTTTATAGATTTATAGATTTCATTTATAGATTTCATTGTTTTATTGAGGTTTTTGTCTCCATTATGATATCAGGACAGTTACACTGCACCGTAAAAATGACCGTGATTTTAATGGTGAAAGACTGTAAAAATGCAACAGTAAAATTTAATTAGTTAATGGTAAGTTCCCCTTCTATATATGGTGAAAAACTTCACTCCAAGAAAAAGAATGTATAATTTACAGTGAATAACTGTAAGTTGACATTCCTAAACTTCCTAGCGTTACATTTCACATTTTATGTTTTTTCACTGAAATAACAGTCATTTTTTTTTAATCCATTGTGTACATTAGGGTTGTATTTTACTATCTTTTTATCTATTGTTGTAAAATTATTTCAGTTTCATGTATGTTACCATAATGGTGCTCAGTGTTTGATTGAATGATACTGTGCACCTTCTATATATGTTCATATTTAAAAGCTGCTCGTTATGAGCTTTGGCTCATCATGTGACTTTTTCATCACCACTTGCTTTTGGTGGTTATCAGTGTATTACAAAGGTACAAAAAGATTTTAGTACCTCCAGATTGGTATGTTAGCATTATATCAGTTAATGAAATTACGGTATTTAAATGTAAATTAACGTTAAATCCGTAAAACCTAAAATGTTGCTGCGGTAAGTTGCTACCACAGCTGCTAATTTTACATTTTTTTGTTTAGCTTTGTTTTTTTACTTCATGCTGTGATATTTTAATTCAGAAATTTACTTAAAATATATAAATGTGTGAATTGCATTGGTTTACTTTTTTTTTTTTTTTTTTATTATAAGCGAATAACCAAAACTGACCTAAATACAACATTGTTTGAATAAATTTAAACTGAACTCTCTTTTAGGTTTGTACTGAGACAAATTAGACACTTGAGAGTTGGAGCACACCCATGCCTCCATCATACGAGTGGACCACACAGGGTGGAGTTTACTGCCTGTCTGGGGTATCAGACTGCTCCATAATAACACACCACTCTCATGCTTCCCATTCACAAACACTACAGCGGTGTCAGATATCACACGTGAAGAAAACGCAACCCAGAACTGCACCAGCCTTCCCAATATTTGTTTGTCGAACAAAAACATCTGGTGCCTCGATGAAACCTGGATGTTAATCGGCTTCCTTTCCCCGCTGAATTGGATAATTGCGATCCAGACGGCCTCTTTTGGCCCAAGTTCAACTATGTTTAGACTGTTTTTTGTCTGGTTTGGGGGGATGAAAGTGCGACATGTAATAAAGTGACACCAGACAGGAGCCAAGCACGTGCCCCGCAGACGACGCTCCCTTGATTCCCGCTTTGTTCTTTAAAGTGGGCGGCACTGGCATCTGGGTTGAGACTAGAAGGCATGCGGTGAGAGGAAGTAAAAAATAGACTGCGATACATCAGAAATATGCTGCTTGCGCAATTGTTTTTGTTTTGTCAGTTTGGGGCGGTGGGAATGAAGGGGGTGAGTGTGAACCTACGCTAGACATGCCGTCATCAAATAGTTGCAGATTTGAGAACAATGCAGACCGGGTCACAGTTAATCCCACCATGTGCAACGATCCTGAAATTGTCTGTTCAGTACAGTTTGTGATTAAACTGAGAGCAACATCCCTCTGCCTTAAAAAAAGAATATACTCTTTCCACAAAAATAGTAAGCAGCACAACTGTTTTCAACATTGATAATAATAAGAAATGTTTGTTGAGCACCAAATCAACATATTAGAATGATTTCTGAAGGATCATGTGACACTGAAGAGACGTGAGTAAGAAAAATCAGTTTTGTCATCCTAGGAAATTGTAATCATTTTTCACAGTATTACATTTTTAATGCAGCCAAAAAAGATAAACGCAGAGGTGCTTAGTTTTAGGCTAATTATAATCTGTGAAGGCATTAAGGTTTTAAAAACCTTGTGTAGTACAGTCTAAGTGTGTTAAATCTTTGCTTTGGGCCAAGTGTGGCTTAAGCAGGGCCAGACGGGCGATTAGGGCCTTGCTTCGGTCAGCCATTTTGGGCTGATGGCCGGTTGTGGTTGGGCTGTTTCTCGAGTGGTGGCAAGCAGGGCTTAAACACATGTGATTTTGGTGAATATGGCTGAGGTTGTCAAAGAATGGTTTCCAGATGAACAGGAAGACATTATGATTTCTAAGAATAAATGAAATGCGTTTTTATAAACTTTTTATCCAATGAAACCAAATGGAGCTATGGCCTAGCAAATACACTCTGACACACTGTTCATTATTTTCATTTAGGTTTTAAAATATGTTTTTAGAAAAAAAAAAGTTATTTTTTAAAGGATTAGTTCACTTCCAGAACTAAATTTACAGATAATTTACTCACCCCTTTGTCATCCAAGATGTTAACGTCTTTCTTTCTTCAGTCGTAAAGAAATTGTTTTTGGAGGATTTCTCACCATATAGTGGACTTCTATGGTGCCCGTGAGTTTGAACTTCCAAAATGCAGTTTAAATGCAGCTTCAAAGGACTCTAAATGATCCCAGCTGAGAAAGAAGGGTCTTATCAAGCGAAACGATTGGTTATTTAATAAAAAAAAAAAAAAGTACAATTTATATATCTTTTAACCTCAAATGCTCATCTTGTCTAGCTCTGCGTGAACTCTTTGTGTTTCGGTTCAA
Source organism: Labeo calbasu (assembly GCA_019740295.1). Lineage (NCBI taxonomy): Eukaryota > Metazoa > Chordata > Actinopteri > Cypriniformes > Cyprinidae > Labeo > Labeo calbasu. The sequence goes on along the minus strand of JAHKKF010488042.1, from coordinate 10,271 downwards.
GGCATTTAGGGTAGGTTGAAAAACTCCCATCTTATTTTCTCCTCCAACTTCAAAATCGTTCGACATTTGAAGTTGGAGGAGAAAATGAGTTGGGAGTTTTTCGACATACCCTAACTGTCTTAACCCGGAATACACAGAGTTCACGCAGAGCTAGACAAGATGAGAATTTGAGGCTAAAAATTATATTGTAACCGATCGTTTCGCTTGATAAGACCCTTCTTCTTCGGCCGGGATCGTTTAGAGCCATTTGAAGCTGCATTTAAACTGCATTTTGGCAGTTTAAACTAACGTCCACTATATGGAGAGAAATCCTGAAATGTTTTCCTCCAAAAACATAATTTTTTTTACGACTGAAGAAAGAAATTCATGAACATCTTGGATGACAAAGGGGTGAGTAAATTATCTGTAAATGTTGGTTCTGGAAGTGAATTTCACCTATAACTTAGACATTCATTTATGTTGATTTATTTATTTTACAAATATCATTAATGCGTTCATGAATATCGGTATGTATTTGGGAAATTGCTCCTCATGACATTTTAAAAGACTTATTGACCTTGAAACAGTCTTAAGGGTCTAAAGGGTCCATTTTTTTTCTGTATGTTTCTATGTTTCTGCATTTTGTTTACACCTATGATAATGTTAGACAAAGGTTTTTCAAATATTTCAAATATAAGCACTGAAGCAGTTTGTTAAATCTAACAAGTAATTTAAAAAAAAAAACGGCTTTCTTTAAAAAATAAAAATCTTAAAGAAGGTAAAATTAATTTAAGATTTTTAAAAAATCAATTTTTAGATTTTTAAAAATATATTTATTATTCATTATATTTACATATTTTTTGCTAATTATTATTATTATTATTATTATTTTCTTGATTAAAATTGAATAAAAAATATATATTATTTTTTAAAACTAAATTATTTTTTAATGTTGAAATAAAACATTAAATCCTATATTCCAGTAGTTTTAAAGGATTAGTTCATTTTCAGAATAGAAATTTCCTGATCATTTACCCACCCCTGTGTCATCCAACATGTTTATGTCTGTCTTTCTTCAGTCAAAAAGAAATGAAGGTTTTTGAGGAAAACTTTCCAGGATTTTTCTCCATACGATGGACTTCATTGAGAGCAAATGGATTGACTGTCCAAATCACAGTTTCAGTGCAGTTTCAAAGGGCTCTACATGATCCCAGTTGAGTAAGGGTCTTATGTGGCCTAACAAATGATAATTTTCTAAGAAAAATACAAACTGATATACTTTTTAACCACAAATGCTCGTCTTGCACTAGCTTAACTTCACGCATTACGTAATCATGCTGGAAAGGTCACGCGTGATGTAGGTTGAAGTACCGACCAAATGTTTACAAAGCGAACGTACAAAGAAACTCAAATGCCCTTTACAAAAAAGGTAAAACAATGATGTCAGACGATTTTGAAGTTGGAGGAGAAAATGAGATGGAGTTTTTCGCCAAAGTACCAAACGTGACTGCGTAAGGTGTGAACATGTAGACGCACATCACAGAGCTAGTGAAAGACGATCTTTCACTTGACAATTTGTGGATAAAAATCGTTTTACTAGATAAGACCCTTATTTCTCGGCTGGGATCGTGTAGGGATGGTGGACCTTCAACCCGTTGGCCACCATTGAAGTCCACTATATGGAGAAAAATCCTGGAATGTTTTCTTCAAAAACCTTAATTTCTTTTTGACTGAAGAAAGACATGACCATCTTGGATGACATGGGGGTGAGTAAATTATCAGGAAACTTTTATACTGGAAGTAAACTAATCCTTTAAACTTGGCTTCAGTTATGGCCATCATTTTCCTTATTTTAACCAATGCTCCATTGGATCGAGGCTTGGTCCTGTCAGTTTGACACATGGCAGCATCTGTCAGGAGAAAGTTCCTTCCATTTGGCCCATGGTGTGACTGTTCCCTGGTGTCCCATAAATCAGGGTCACTGCTGCCTGAAAGGGTGATAAGCTCTGAAACCCGGCGCTCTCCCGCCAGCGTGGGGAATATAGAGTGACACAGTCACCCCAGCGATGGCCTGGCACCTTCAGAGATGCTGCTCTCCAGACTGGAGCGGGACAGATGGTGCCTGACGTCATATTGACTTGAAGGTCCCTATTTTACTGTGCTGGGATAGTCATCAAACCTTCGGTTTTGTAATGTTTTGGCAGCGTTCGGGGTGTCTGTTATACATTAGTTAACGGAAATAAAGCAAATGAAGGATGGAAGAGTGCCTCCTGGTGCTTTGCGCGCCAGCGCGAGATAATGATGCCAGAACACCACTAGTACAAGGAATGTCTCATTTCTTTGGCAGATGCTGTGCCGCCCATTATCACCTGAGTGCTATCAAAGATGACGTTGTGACACTGTTGCAAGAACAAAGAGTGCAATGAAACACAAAGTCTATTTACACTACAGGGGTCATATTTTTCCCCTGAAGTCCACTGAAGATTAAACTGAATTTGGATACACATACAAAAACGAAACGTACTTTGAGCTTAAAGGCATAGTTCACCCAAAAATGAAAATTACACCATGATTTACTCACCCTCAAGCTGTCCTAGTTGTATGACTTTCTTCATTCAGACGAATACAATCAGAGTTACATAAAAAAAATCCTGTCTCTTAAAGATTTATAATGGCAGTGAATGGCTGTTGAGATTTTGAAGTCCAATAAAGTGCATCCATCCATCATTAAAAGCACTTCACACAGCTTCAGGGGGTAAATAAAGGCCTTCTGAAGCAAATCTATAGTAACTAAAGAAATCGCCATGATTGTTTCACACCTGGGACAGCCCAAAGTCATACAGTGTATACTACATTACAGAGGACACTTTTTAGTTTCAGTTGAAGTGAGGTATTTCCACAGATGATGGTGAACGCGTGGCAGGTGTGTAATTCATTTCACACTGTCAGAAACACTAACACAACATCTTGTCGGTCCCTGCATGCCTATTTAACACTCAAACACTCTCACAGAGGAGCCTGTCAGAATGCGTTTCAACGTAATGAAAATATCGCACTAATGCTGACTGGTAGACGCGTGTCTCGTTTGGCGTGTCCCCCTTTGTTTCTCTTCTAACGTTGACTGAAGTTTGATGGGCATTTAGCCTGTTCAGTTCTGCCCTCTGCATTCTTTCAAGGACCCCGTTTAGTGCCTCAGCGATTTAAATTAAACCTGATGAAGATTAATGTTGAAAGAGGAAGATGAAAAAATGCCACTGTGTTGTCATAACAGCACTTCGGTGAGAGCAGAGCTCCTTTAACCCTTGAGCAGTGGAAAGAGATTCATGTCTTTGATTTTTCCTTTAGGATTCACTAGAAGGTGTAGCTGAGGAAACGTAGTGGCAGATCTCCCTCTGAGATGGGCGTTCATTAAAACACAGTCTCAGTTTGTCCACAGCTGAGTGCCTCACTTGTAGATAAAGATAAAGGCCAGTAAAATGAGATTAAGTGAAGGAGTACAGGGTCTGTGGAGATGAAGATAAATGGAGGGCGATGGCGGTTTCAGATGACAGAGAGATACTTGATCAGTCTGTCAGATTTTACTGCACATCACTCTAATGCAGCTCTTTCGGCACATAAAAGGGAAACGCATGGTTTTGTAAGACAATAGAAGAGCCTTGTTCTGTAAGGGATGGAAAATTGACAGTTTTGTATTGAGCTGTGCCATAAAATGGAGGATTCATTGGAAATGAACATCACGAATCGAGTATTTTCTTTGAAATAGGCCTTTATTTAATAGTACAGCTACCAAATTACCATGTTATTGCCATCTGATACCATTGTACTTTTTTAATGCTTATACAGTTGAAGTCAAAAGTTTACATAAATCTTGCAGAGTCTGCAAAATGTTAATTATTTGACCAAAATAAGATGCGTTTTTTTTTATGTAGTACTGACCTAAGATATTTGACATAAAAGACTTTAAGTTATACACTTATTTCTTAACACTGTGTTGTTACTTGAATGATCCACAGCTGTTTTTTCGTTTAGTGATAGTTGTTCATGAGTCCGTTGTTTATCCTGAACAGTTAAACTGCCTGCTGTTCTTCAGGAAAATCCTTCAGGTTCCACAGATTCTTTGGTTTTTCAGCATTTTTGTGTATTTGAATCCTTTCCAACAGTGACTGTATGATTTTGAGATCCATCTTTTGACACTGAAGACTGAGAGACTCATATGCAACTATTACAGAAGGTTCAAACGCTCACTGATGCTCCAGAAGGAAAAGCCATGCGTTTTAGAGCCGGAGGGGCGCAAATTTTTGAATTTGAAGATCAGGGTAAATTTAACTTATTTTGTCTTCTGGAAAACATCCAAGTATTTTTTGTGGCTTCTGAAGGGCAGTACTAAATGAAAAAAAAAAAATGGTATTTACGCAAAATAAGAAAAATATACACATCTTCATTCTGTTCAAAAGTTTTCACCCCCCAGCTCTTAATGCATCGTTTTTCCTTCTGGAGAATCAGTGAACATTTGAACCTTCTGTAACAGTTGCACATGAGTCCCTCAGTTGTCTTTGGTGTGAAACTGTGGATCTCAAAATCATACAGTCATTGTTGGAAATACACAAAAATGCTAAAAAAACCCAAAGAATTTGTGGGATCTGAGGGATTTTTTTGAAGAACAGCGGGCAGTTTAACTGTATTAGTACCTAATAGAAGTAATCCACTTCTGAATGCTGTAATAAAGTCTTGTTTCTCTTACAATTCTCATGTCACTCCAGTGAAAGACAGTTGTATAGTAGATCTCTGTGTTTGAAACAAAGACACACTGTGAAGTGAAAGTCGAATACGTTTTTTTAACTCGGTAGGACACTGAGGTCCAAAGCCTGGGGTGAAACTGCTTCCCTGTTTGACTCAAGCCAAGTTTAGTTCACATTTCACTCACACCCTCAATAACACTACCAGATTAAAAATAAAAATTGTGTGTTGAAGTGTAATCTTTTTTAAAGATAACTAAGAAAGAGATTATGAAAGGATGAAATGATATAAAAGACATTGGCTGTAGTTACTAAAGTGGATTTCATGAAACTATGGTGGGGTTAATGTGAATTTCTTTCTATTTTCATGAAATAATTTGGTTTATTAATAACCGCACTGTTTTCTGAGTAAACTCTCGTTTTGCTTTGTCAGGCATCTTGGTTTTGGCGGTTCACGGTTCGGCTCATTCCCCGTCATGAGTAAAAGCGTTGTCAGTCTACCTACCGCTCTCAAACTGAAGGCTCAGCTAAATAAAACACAGCCGACCGTCGGACGAGCATCTAGAAAGACATGTTTGGAAAATAAATATTACACAGCATTTTTAATAAAAGCGGAATTTACAATCTTCCATTCTGGGACCGGCGGAGACTTCTGTGAACGGCAGAGGATGTTGAGGCCGGTGTTTCATTAGATTTAACTGGAGGTTTGAGGCTTTATAAGCAGCGTGGAGGTACTGAGAGGTGATTGCAGAAGATGTGTGATCGGTCGACCACATCTGAGCTGGGCTACTTCAGTAGAGGAACTATTATGTTGAGATGCTATTTCCCTTTTTAATGCCTGATGCAAATTTCGATTGATATCAGAATCTTGTGTGTGTGTGTGGGTGTTTTACTCTGCTGTACTGAATGGCATGCTGTTAGGTATGGAAGCCCGTTTCCACTACTGAATATTTATTTATTTTTTTTTAAAAAGGTGACTGTGACTTTTTATCTTACATTCTGACATTTTTCTTCAGAATAGTGTGATACAAATTCGCAGTTCTAACCTTTTTCTCCGAATTGTGAGACATATACTCGCAATTCTGAGAAATAAAGTCCCAATTCTGAAAAATAAAGTCAGAATTGCGAGATATAAACACACAATTGTCACTTTTTATCTCAGAATTGCAAGTTCATATCTTGGAGTTCTGACTTTATAAAACGCAATTGCGAGTTAATAAGTCAGAATTAGATTTTTAACTCGCAATTACAAGTTTATATCTCGCAATTCTGACTTTATTTCTCACAGTTGTGAGTTTACGTAGGGCCCTATGATTTTTGCAATGTGGAAAACGCAGATAGAATCGTCTACCATCTCTCCAAATGAGGACATAAATACATGAACAACATTTCCAGAACTGCTGTGAAGTTTCTTCATGAGCATTTTACCGTTTCGAGAGAAACTGTCGTCACATCACATCATATACACACAGTAGTGTAAAGGTTTTCACGGCAACCAGTCAGAATAAAAGTTTGGTTTGACTTGAAGACATATTGTTTAGTAGAATGTATGTACTGTAATACTACTACTACTATTATTACTAAAAATTTTAAAACTTTATTTTATTAAGGAATAATCACACAGTATTTCTTTCATGTTGTTTAATTTTCATTTGATTAAAAGATAAATTAAATAAATATTTTATGCCTTCATTTGATAGACAGAAATATTGTAAAAATAAAATTTAATAAATTAAGTTGTTGTTATGCATTTAAATAATTAGACATGCTTACACAGAATTTGGCAACAATAAAACAGAAGGTGAGACATTTCATAGGGCCCTAAACGTAATTTGTGTTAAAATTTTAATAGATTAATGTTAAATTGGATAAGTTTCATCATTTTAATTAATTAGACTTGCTTTTTGATGAATAAAATTTAATTTAACCATTTTAAAAAAGCATTCTAGAAAAACTGAAAAGGAAAAAAACAGAAGAAAATAAAACGGATTTTATAGGGCCTTAAAGGAGAAGTCCACTTCCACTTCCACATTTAAACTGCATTTTGGAAGTTCAAAATCGGGGCACCAATGAAGTCCATTATATGGAGAAAAATGCTGAAATGTTTTCCTCAAAAAACAATTTCTTTATGACTGAAGACAGAAAGACATGAACTTCTTGGATGACCTTGGGGTGAGTACATTGTAAATTGTTGTTCTGTTCTTAATTATATCTCGCAATTCTGACTTTATTTCTCACAATTGTGACTTTATATCTTGCAATTCTGAGAAAAAAGTAAGAGTTGCGAGATCGTAAACTCGCAATTGCGAGAAAAAAATCAGAATTGTGAGATAAGTCGCAATTCTGAGAACAAATCAGTGTTTTTTTCCCCTCAAAATCTGATTTATAGCTTGCAATTGCAAGTTTATATCTCACAAATCTGAGGAAAAGTCAGAGTTGTAAGGGAAAAAGTCGCAATAACCTTTTTTGTATTCAGTGGTGGAAATGAGCTTCCATAGTTGTTTTTTTTAAAATTCAAAAACGTGTGTTTACATAAAACACACCACTTATTTAAAAAAAAAAAAAAACAGCGTAAAAATATATGTATGTCTCAAATATTGTGGTCTCTTTCACTCTTTCAAGCCATTTAAGAGCAGTTACAAATAGATATTGTTAAAAAGCTGAAAAATAACAAGATGTAGATGTTTAATTATAGAAATAATAAAATGTTATATGTTATATAATGAAGAGTTAACAGCATTAGTGAAGCATAAATGTATTTCATATGTAATCAACATTTACATTATAACTGAAACAGACCCGAATAAATCCGGTTACTTCATCTATTGATCAGATCAAGAGCTTGTGAATCACATTTTAATTGAATCATATAACTGTGAACAACAACAGCACTCTGACTCAGATCTGGGCTTTACAGTGTGTTATATTCTTGCTGTTCTTGAATGCCATATTGCTCTGTTTGTGTTTGCGTGTATGTGTGTATGTGTGTGTGTGTGTGTGGCGTCCTGCGGTGTTCCTGGGGAGTTTTGTTTCGTGAATGTGTACAATTCAGCTGTGCGGTCCTGCCTGTCGACTTCCGCTACTCCTGCAGTGCAGGGATTGTTTTGGAGTATTTTTAGGAGTTTGCTTTTGAATAATGAATCACCTGCAGCCTGAAGACAGCAGGGTTTGCCCCCATGAACACACACACCCACCCCTAAGAGTCTTTGTATATGTGAGATTCATATTTGAGTGTGACCCGAGATAACTGAGGGTCTTTGATAAATGTGTGTGGTACAGTATTGTTGATGTTAATGTGCATCTGTGTTACTGTTCTAAAGGTTTTGGGATGCACGACGTGTTATATCTCTCTGTTTCTTTCTCTGTGTGTGTTTAGGCCCTGGATGTGGACCGCAGTGTCCTTTACAAGATGAAGAAGTCAGTTAAGGCCATTTACGCCTCCGGTCTGGGTAAGTGATCTCAGCCTCTTCACTGCCTCAGCTCTGTGTCATTCATCATCTCGTCCCGTCTCATGATGTGGCCGCAGTCTGATTGGATTACAGTCAGGAAATCTCTGGAGCACATCTGCGCATCCATCCGATACCAGGAATGTGCTCGGCTTTATCTATAGGTGACACTTTTGATACGTGATATGGTGATCATGCTGAAAACAGAGTTTGTACTTTAGAATGGAGGTAGTTTGATTTATTTCCATTTTCAGAGAAGTTCGGTGACTCTGGTTCTTCAAGTGCTGAGTGAAATTTGAAGAGAGTCCTGGTGCAGGAGGATGTTTGACTAGAGCAGGGTTGCCCAACCCTGTTCCTGGAGATCGACCTTCCTGCAGAGTTTAGTTCCAACCCTGATCAAACACACCTGTCTGTAATTATCTCCTTCAGGTCCTAATTAGTTGGTTCAGGGGTGTTTGATCAGGGTTAGAGCCGAACTCTGCAGGAAGGTCGATCTCCAGGAACAGGGTTAAGCACCCCTATTTTATTTTATTTTATTTTATTTTATTTTATTTTATTTTATTTTATTTTATTTTATTTTAGTGTTTTGTTTTGTTTTGTTTTTCTTTAGGCTTATTATAGTAATATTTTTAGTTGCTGTTCTTTGCTGCCAAAATAATAAAAAAAAAACAATTGTTTAGTATTATTAATAATAAAATAACCAAATAATCAAATAAATAAAATGGTTATTTTTAAATACTTAATATTAAATGAAAAGAATTTAATTTTAAAAATGACTTGACATTGGAATTTTGAAAATTTATAGTTGAAGACAATTTGTTTACACTAACATTGTTTTCATAGATGTAGTGGCTGTGCTTTTGCTGGGAATGAATGAATGAATAAATAAAGCTTAATATTAAAACTATTTGGTATTAATAATTTAGATATTTAAAACTGTATTATTTTATTATAAAATAATATTCTGTATTATACATTAATATTACATCTTTAATATTAAACAAAACATTATTTTAAAAAAATTGTAATTTGGGCACTACATTTTTTTGCAGTTGTTAGGAATGACAACATTTTATTATAAAAATAATTAAAAATTGCAGATATTAATATTCTATACTACTTTTGCTAAATAAGTAAATAAAATAATGCCACAGGATTTTTAGGCATAATCTAATAGTAAAATAAAATAAAGTAAAATAAAATGAAATAATAATAAAATAAAATGAAATAATAATAAAATAAATAAAATAAAATTAAATAAAAATGGCTGATATTAATGTTACACTATTGTGTCTATTTATACTATTTTGTATTATAAATTCAAAAACTCCAAACTAAAATCAGTTCCATTTAATTTTAAGCATCACAACATTGTAATTTAAGAATAAACAAACAAAGGCAAAATTTACTTTTGTCTAAATAACTCAAAAATAAAGCAGAATTAAGACAGTGGTTTTAAGTGCTACAAGTGAAATTAGACTTCATAAAATGTATGTAAAAAAAAAAAATATATATATATATATATATATATATATTTTTTATAAAGATTTGCTGCAGTGTTAACGTTTTTACCTGTGTTTTACCACCAACACTGTTTTCATGGTTGTAGCGACTGTGCAAAATAAAAAACAAAACAAATAAATAAAATAAAAAAACCCAGAAATAAATTAAATGGAATAAAATAGAATAAAATATATAAAAATAATCAAAAGCCTTGATATTAAAACTATTTGATATTAATAGTTTAGATATTTAAAAGGGTATTATTTTAATGTTAAATAATAATCAATATTGTAAATAAATATTACATCTTTAATATAAAAAAATTTAATGTTAAAAATAATTTGAAGTTTGAGTTTTTAAAATTTATTGTTAATGTATGATAAATAAATGACATATTTATTAGTAACAGATATATTAAATTACTTTTAATATATATATTTAAAAAATAAATCAATTAAATATATACACTACCGTTCAAAAGTTTGGGGTCAGTACATTTTTATACATTTTGATCCAGCATTGATCATTCTAATAATAAATCCGCATATTAGAATGATTTCTGAAGGATCATGTGACACTTAAGACTGGAGTAACAGCTGATAAAAAT
>JAHKKF010488041.1:0-30294 GCA_019740295.1 Labeo calbasu | reverse complement strand
TGACCTTAATGTCCTTTGTTTCCCACAAATTGTTGCACTCTGTCCATCAATATCCTCTCCATATGGCTCACAGAGTGCCTGCCAGTCCGTAAACTCAAAACAAACCTGAAGTGGCTCATAAGCCTCATCCGTCCATCTCCTCATGGTTCTTGCTCTTAACAAACTCATTAGGACGAACATTTTTACAGTAATTATTTTAACACAAAATATTGATAACATTGGTGCTTGACTTGAAATTATAGGCTATTTGCCACCAGAATGTGGTTTAAACTTGCAAATTCATAAAGTTTCAAGAAGAAAAGCAAACATGAACCCACAGGAATATGACAAATCTTGCTAGTGTTGCCTTGTATAAATATATATATATATATATATATATATATATATATATTTAAGTAATATTTACAAGTATATGTATTTATTATAATTTTTATATAATTTATATTATATATACAATCGCATCTCAATAAATTAGAATGTCATGGAAAAGTTTATTTATTTCAGTAATTCAACTCAAATTGTGAAACTCATGTATTAAATTCAATGCACACAGACTTGAAGTAGTTTAAGTTGTTGGTTCTTTTAATTGTGATGATTTTGGCTCACATTTAACAAAAACCCACCAATTCACTATCTCAACAAATTAGAATATGGTGACATACCAATCAGCTAATCAACTCAAAACACCTGCAAAGGTTTCCTGAGCCTTCAAAATGGTCTCTCAGTTTGGTTCACTAGGCTACACATTCATGTGAGGCTGCTGATCTGACAGTTGTCCAGAACACAATCATTGACAACCTTCACAAGGAGGGTAAGCCACAAACATTCATTGCCAAAGAAGCTGGCTGTTCACAGAGTGCTGTATCCAAGCATGGTAACAGAAAGTTGAGTGGAAGGAAAAAGTGTAGAAGAAAAAGATGCACAACCAACTGAGAGAACCGCAGCCTTGAGAGGCTTGTCAAGCAAAATGATTCAAGAATTTGGGTGAACTTCACAAAGAATGGACTGAGGCTGGGGTCAAGGCATCAAGAGCCACCACAAACAGACGTGTCAAGCAATTTGGCTACAGTTGTTGTATTCCTCTTGTTCCTCTTATGAAGTATTCTAATTTGTTGTGTTGAATTAGTGGGTTTTTGTTAAATGTGAGCTAGAATCATCACAATTAACAAAACCAAAGACTTAAACTACTTCAGTCTGTGTGCACTGAATTTAGTTAATACACGAGTTTCACAATTTAAGTTGAATTACTGAAATAAATGAATAATGAATAAATAATGAATAAATGAATAAATTACTGAACTTTTCCACAACATTCTAATTTATTGAGATGCACCTTTAAATAACAATATTTTGTGCAAAACATATTTCTCTTAAATATATACATGTGTGTATTTATATATTCATAATAATTACACACAGTACACACACATTAGGCAAACTCACACTTTTATTTTGTATGCAATTAATCGTTTGACAGCCCTAAATATATATATATATATATATATATATAGACATATCTTTGACAGATTAAACTGACGGTGATCTATTGTAACTTCTAACTGAAATTCCCACTCCTGTCCAGTTGGTGGCGAGTGCGTTCCAGTGTAGCAGTGGAGAACTGAATCCACAACCAAAACGAAACTGTAACTAATGTTCCCTTGTATACTATTTGAACTGAGCTGAGCTGGATGATGACATCATTGAATTCAATGATGAACTGCCTTTAACTGAAAATTGAGTGTTTACTGTTGCCCTTTTGCATTATTGATGCACTATTTCCTGTTTAATACTGTACAGCCCGCTTTGTCACAATTCTGTATTGTTAAAAGCGCTATATAAATAAAGGTGACTTGACTTGACTTATCGAGTCGGTTTCTCGACATTACGTATGAGGAAATCCCTTTCCTCAAAAATTCTGAAACCTGATTGAATCACTCTATTGCTTTGCAATAGCCAATGGTGTTCGAGCATTCGCCTGTTTGGCCGGCTCAGACGCTATATAGGTGAATTTGGGCGCCAATTTACCTCAGAATCTTTCTCCTTCATCTGGAGCCTGTGTTTCTTTTGCTGTTGATTTGCGTGCGAAAAGTGGACAACGAGAAGCATCCCCTCCTGCATTCCAGCAGGAAAAGGAATTAGTTGGATTGTCTTTTAAAAATAATGGATGCTGTGTGTGTGGCAGGCCCGTCAAGTTTCCTGTTGGGCACAAGGATTGTGTGCTGTGTCTGGGCCTCGCCCACACAGAGGCGGCACTGGAAGGATCTGGGTGCTCCCCTTATTCAGCCTGAGCCCATGCTCAAAGAACACCACTGCTGACAACAATGGAGGGGGGCGGATGCCATCGTGGCACACCTGTGTCCGTCCCGCGGTTGGAAAACCGCCTCATTGCCTTCCAAGCCATGTCGAGCAACAGCTCACATTGCTGAGAAGGCATACGTCTCGGCGGGACATGCAGCATCTGCCCTACACTTGATGGCAGTCCTGCAGGTATTCCAAACACGTTCTGGAACAGAGCGCCTTGTCATAACACGCTCATGTCTGGAGGCGCTGGTTCGACACAGCTATGTACGAGTAAGGGGTGGTTATGGGCAGAGTGGTCAGGCGGATAGTAGTGACCACAGATGCGTCACTGAAGGGCTGGGGAGCCCTCTGCGATGGCAGGCCAGTGTTTGGGATGTGGACGAACAATCAAAAATGGCAGCATATAAACTGTCTGGAAATGACAGCTGTTCGTGAAAGACCGTCCCGTTCTGATCAGAATGGACAATACAGCGGTGGTGGCGTACATCAATCACCAAGGAGGTGTACGCTCGCGTGCCCAGCAAAGCCTAGCCAGGCGCCTGCTTTTGTGGGCGGATCAGACACTCCTCTCAATTCGAGCAGTGCACGTACCGGGACATGCTATCTAGGGAGGACGTTACACACGGAGAGTGGAGGCTACATCCCCATACAGTGGAGAGGATTTGGAATCATCTGGAATCAGAGACAGACCTCTTTGCGTCAGAGGAGAATGCCCACTGCCCTTTGTTCCTCTCGCTAATGACCGCCCCCTTGGATGCGCTATCGAGCCGCTGGCCTGAGGGTCAGAAATATGCATTTCCTCCATTCAAAATGATGCTGCTAATGCTGCAAAAGGTCAGGAAAGAAAAGGGTGCTCTACTGTTGATAGCGCCGAAATGGCCCAACCAGCCGTGGTTCCCGGAGCTGGTGACCTTATCATCAGCTCCCCCGTGGCAGATCCTGCTGAGGAGAGACCTGTCCCAGGCGAGGGGCACCATCTGGCACCCAAAGCTGAAGCTATGGGACTTGCATGTGTGGCAAGTTAGCATGGATTGAACCAGCTGACTATTTCACAACAGGTGTTTAACACAATAACGGAGGCTAGAGCCCCTTCTACAAGGCGCCTATATACTGCTAAGTGGAAAGTGTTTGCGGGCTGGTGTGCCAGCAGGCACAAGACCCGACGAGCTGCGATATCCCCGCTGTTTTAACCTTCCTGGAGGAACGTTTAGATGCGGGCAGCTCTCCTTCTACGCTGAAAGTCTATGTGGCCGCTATCGCTGCCAATCATAACATGTTTGAAGGTCGTTCAGTGGGCAAACATCCCTTAATAACGAGCTTTCTTCAGGGAGCAAGACAGCTGAATCCCCCTCGCCCTCGCATGATGCCAGTATGGGACTTGTCATTAGTGCTTAGTGCGCTGTCTGGCCCACCTTTCGAGCCAACTGATTCAAGTGATTTGAAAACGCTCTCATTTAAGATGGCGCTACTGCTTGCATTAGTGTGTGGGAAGCGAGTGAGTGATTTACATGCCCTTTCAGTCAGTGGTGCCTGCATGCAATTTGACCTGGACGACTGCATGATCAGACTCACGCCCAGACATGGATACACACCTAAAGTGCCCTCAATGCCCAGGTTATCACAATACAGGCGTTTTGCCCCAGTAATCCAGCTTCTGATTCAGTGTCACAGAGTCATGCCTTGTGCCCCGTGCGTGTGCTGCGTGCTTATGTAGACAAGACCAGCCAGTTCCGAGCTTTTTGTCTTTTTTGCGGGCGCCAAAAAGGGTGGCCCACTGTCGAAACAGAGGCTATCGCACTGGATTGTGGAAGCAATTCGCTTGGCTTATGGTTCCTGAGCACTCGAGTGCCCAATGGGAGTGCGTGCCCATTTAACCAGTAGTCTGGAATCAACATGGACGTGGGTCAAAGGTATGTCTATTCAGGACATCAGGGGCAGGCAAGTATGCCTCTGAGTATTTGCTGGTACTGCGTATACATAGTCTGCTTTGGCTCTGTTCATGATGTGACCACAGCACATTTTTCACACGGCGGGGTTTTATACGTTCCCCATACGTAATGTCGAGAGACCGACTCGATAAGGGAACGTCTCCGGTTAAATTGGCGCCCGAATTCGCCTATATAGCAGCTGAGCCCGGCAAACAGGTAAATGCTCGAATGCCATTGGCTATTGCAAAGCAATACAGTGATTCAAAGGAAAGGGATTTCTCCATACGTAATGTCTTGTTCTCTTCTCTCAGGGAGCCACGGTTGCGTTGAGTACCCAGATATGTTTTCCTATGCGTTTAATTCTGCACAGGCAAGTACACAGAAGCTACAACGATCTAGCAGCTTATCGTTGAATCTCAGAATTTGAAATCGGAGACTTTTTCGTATCAAAAGTAACACAAAGCCTAGCCTATTGCTATTTATTGGAAGGAAGGCGTACTGTTCATCAGCTGAAAACAGCATAGACTGAAAGATCGATTGGGATTTAAGAATCGATATTGGTTCAACTAAATGAGAATCTATTAAAATTGAGAAATCTTTTTTTTGTTTGTTTGTTTACCCAGCCCTAATGTATTTTGTTATTTAAAACACTGTCATCCTGTAGGTTCATAATTAAGTTGGCCTGAGAAAGCCAACTTATTGAAATGCTATTTAAACTTCTTCTTCTTCTGAGACTAAATTATCAACTCTAACTCCTCCTAGAGCTTTAACTCTAAAACCACCAAACTCAGCCCAGATCTTCAGACTGTTCTGAAGTTTGTTGCTGCATCTTTTCTAACTGATCGGACTTACGGTTTTGTATCTATCTATCTATATATCTATCTATGGCTAGCAACCAGAATCATGCTAGTAACTTGCTAATCATGCTAGAAACATGCTAACAGCTTGCTAATCATGCTAGAAGCATGCTAGAAACATGTTAGCAACTTGCTAATTATGCTAGAAACATGCTAGCAACCTGTTAATCATGCTAGAAACATGTTAACAACTTTCTAATCATGCTGGAAACATGCTAGCAACTTTCTAATCATGCTAAAGACATGCTAGCAACATGCTAACAACTTGCTAATCATGCTAAAACATGGTAGCAACCTGTTAATCATGATAGAAACATGCTAACAACATGCTAGCAACTTGTTAATTATGCTAAAAACATGTTAGTAACTTGCTAATCATTATAACAACATACTAGTTACATGTTAATTATGTTAGTAACATGCTAACAACATGATTATCTATCTATCTATCTATCTATCTATCTATCTATCTATCTATCTATCTATCTATCTATCTATCTATCGGAGACTGTATTGCCTTCAAAACATTAAAACTTCAACATTTTAAAACTACTTTAAACTTAAAACTACTTCAGACTGAAAACCATCAAACTTAAAACTTTTTTTTTCTTAATACTTCTTAAACTTTTTAAACCTTTTCAACTTTTCAAGCTTTCTGGGCTTTCTCAAGCCAACTTAAAGTTTGTCTTGACAAACTTTTTTATCTAGTTAAAAATGAAAATGTGAACAAAAATAAAAGTGATTAAATGTGTTAATTAAAATATGAAAATTAAAATGACGGGTAATAGATTATGACGGAATTTTTACGACCCTGTCCGTCAAAATGAAAAAAGTCTAGCGCAACCTCTGAGATATATATATACATAGGTGAATGCATTAAGGGGCTGTCTGAGATCAAAGAGACAGTTTTGGGTTTATCCACAGTGAAATGTATTGTCTTTCTCCACCTTTTTGAACAGTGCAAGGTCTGTATTTTTGCAATAATTTTTCCTTTAAAAACGTGAAATTTTGAAATGCGAAAGTATTTAGAAATGTGGGATCTGTTGAGAACTCAGAATACTAGCAGTAGAGGTTGGACCTGATTGAAAATGGAGATGGATATGCGGTCGACCATGTATGCCAAGCTGAATATCTGTGAACATCAAACAAATCTTGCGTATCTGGTCAAATAAATTGACTTCAGTCTTCCAGGGATGACACCCACTGCAGATGATCCATTGGCCAGTATTTTTTTTTTTAAATATGTTCCAATGACTAAACAAACTCATCTACATCTTGAATGGCCTGAGGATGCATAAATTTTCAGCTAATTTTAATTTGGGGTGAGCTGTTCCTTTAAAAAATTGTATAAGTAAGCAAACCCACTACCATTTGTAATCAATTAGTCATTCATTCTTGCTAATCTCTAAAGTCAACTGTTAAAGCAAAAAATGAAGTGTGTGTGAGCTGGGCTGTGATCTAGTAGTTGTAGATGAGCAACTCTCCCAGTTTCCAACTCGACGTCATGTAGGAAGCGTACCAGGAAGGGAGGAGAAATGAGCCCGGGCTTCCTCATATCACTCTTTCATAAAAACAATTTAAGCATACTAACAACTTGCTACACGTAACATTACATTATTGAGATCATTTTTAAAGGGTTAAACGTTTTTCCAATTCAGTCACGAAAAATGCGGATTCTCTTGCTGAGTGTGTGAATGAAATAAAAGCGAAACGCGTGAAGTGCTGGAACACACAGGAAAGAAGAGAAACTGGTGGCTTAAGGTCAATGGAGCGCTTCTGGAGGACATGCACTCATCTGTTATCTGTTAGGTAAGACAGTAATAATGGATCCTCCTAACTGTTTTGAATCAAAATCTATATGTATGTTAAAGATAACGACCAGCGGGAGTTAAACGAGTTCAGGCACTAACTACCGTTGTTATCAGATACTTTCTGTTACAAGCTCGATATACCTTACAGTCTATATGTTTGTTTACAAAACCCCTCGCGCCTGCGTGTAATTCGAGCGACTTTTTTTCTTTTGTCTTTTGAATTGCTTATGTTGAGGAAGCGGTTATGAAATGGATTCATAGCGGTTTTAGATAATGCAACGTGACAATAGAAGCATCAGTTACTTATGCGAACTTTACATGAAGGCCACGCCGTGAACAAAGAAGTCCGTGGCAAAAATACAATAAAGATACAATAAAATATGTAATTTCCTGAGCCCATGTGCCCTAGAACACTAAGTAACACCTTTACACTGTAGTTGTGGTACTATTTTAACAAACTTGAAGAATCAGTAAAGTTCTGTTGGACCACAAACATCTGCTGAAGAGAGAAGTAGGAACTGCATGACTAGATGTTTATAGATGAAACCACCTTGACAACCTCAAAATACACATAACAAAGTACAAATTGAATTCTTGCATGGTTTCTTTAGGTTCAGTCTCTTGTCCTCTTTATGTCCTTACATGGCTTGTTTGACAACATTTTAAATGCTTTTAACATGTTTTTACTTGTAGATCAAAATCAAATATGTAGAGACATTTAGGCAGGCTCTCCGTGTCATGGCATGTCTGCTGGAAAACAAGAATTTAGTCCGTTCTAATAACTGATTTAAATGTCTTATTGTAAGAGGTTTTCATCGTGTTCATCATACTCAGAATCAGCCCCTCCAGATGACTAATCATCCCAGATCTTCAAAGACAGACAATCACTGGCTTTCTTTTTGTAGTCTAATATTTTCTTTATGATCTATACCGTTATTCAAATAATTTAGCCCAGGGAGAGCTGAGGAATGTGCACAGGGCTTTCCACTTTGCAAGTTCAGACTTGCTCCTCCATTGAACAGAGATACAGTTCCTTTTTTTTTTTTAATCTAATTTGTTTTGTATTCATTTTTTGTATTAGAAATATTGTCCAAATTTGTTTATTATTTATTCACTCAAATGTCATTCCAAGTTTGCCTTTTTTTTTCTCAGAATTTTTTTTTCCCTATACAATGAAAGTCAGTTTCCAGTGTTGTTTTTGACCCCTTTGACATTCATTGTACGTACAATAATGGTTTGTTTTTCAGAATTCCTTCTTCTGTGTTCAACAGAAGAAGAGACATACAGGTTTGGAACAACATGAGGGAAATCAACATTGTGACTGAATGATGATAGAACTAACATTTTTGGGTGAACTGTACTTTTAAGATGCCTTTCCAGTCTGGTACTTCAAGATATGACTGTAGCAATTCACTCCCTATAGTGGCAGTAAGTTGTGATGCTACTTTTTGTCTCTTTGTATTTCCAGAAAACAAAAACCAAAACATGAAAGTAACTGCATTTACCCTCTGTTTGTCATAATCATAAAATTAATGAATAAATAATAGCAACTTGTATATAAAAATGTCCACTGTCATACTTTAAGGAACATATAAGGAGATGCCAAGGCCAAGTTTTAAGTAATATAGTTATTTCTCAATGCCTGTAATCCAGAAGAAGCAGCATATTACAATGCAGAGCTTATTTCAATGCATATAAAGCTCAAACTGCATCCAGAAATTCCACATTTGCAGAGGGCCTGTCTTCTGTCATTTATTATAAGCAATGAATGACCAAGCAGCTCTTTTCAGCAAGAAGTGTATAGATATTTTTTAAATTCCAAACTTGAAAAACACCTTCAAAGTGTTTCAAAATAGTTCATATCACTTGTGTATAGTCTTTATAGTTTATAGTCTTGTTGTATGGTAGCTTTGTATAATAGCTGAGTATAGTGCACCAGTCATATGGACAATACTCACCCTTGTGCTTTTTTGCCATTTTCATCTGTCTACAAAATTATCATCACCTGCTCACCTTCATGTTCCCGCTTTTTTAGGTAAACAAGCTGTTCAGTTTGTTAACCGGGAGGACTTGTTTTAAAATGTATAGGTATAGGCTATTTGCTACCCCTGACAATGTGTTCATTAAACTGCTGGCCTTTAATCGTGGGGCATGTTGTAATCACATCCTTATCTTGCAATTTACAAAAGGAAGCTGACATTTGTGCAACACCCATTACGTAACAGTGAGAAATGCATCATGTGGAAAATAAAAAAAGAGAATTTTACTGCCTCAAGACAACCATATGCTAGTATGAACCTAGATTGAAATCTTGTTTTAATGGTTATGTTTTAGTAATATTTTATGTGAAATTTCTTTTTATTATATCCTTATACCTATTAGGTAGTCCGCCTCCATATAGCTGTCAAATTATTAGCTTCAGATTCTATGTAACTTTTATTTTGTGCTCCAACTTTCCTTGTAATAAAATGCAAAACAGTACACTGTTCTGATTTTGTCATAACTGTCTTCTTTTGTATGTTCAGCAGAAAGACCACTCTGAAGATTAGTCAGTGAGTTACTGTTCCTCTTTTGCCCTCTAATCATCCAAGACAAACAGTGGTTCCTTCTGACACAGTAAGTGTGTTTTTTTGTTGTTGTTTTTTTAATGCTATGCTTTGTTGCTCACACTTTAGTTTGCAGGTTTACTGTTGTGTAAAATATAGTTTTAACTGTCAAAAATGTTGGGGTAGACTAACACAAAACATAAACATCTAAAATGTACATTAATATATTAAAAACAGTCAAAATAGTGTAAGTAGAGTCCATAACATCCTTTATGTCTTCAGTGCTAGATTAAGTGGGATGAAAAACTTCAGTAATCAGTTATTCTTGAATGTCTTGAATATTCACATTTGGTATGAACAGCCTTTTAGGTTGTAAACCTGTAATTGTGAAGACGTGTCATTGCACATGTCTTACAGATTGTTCATTAATAATTGTCTATGCTTTGAAAGTTCAGTGGCAAAGGTCAAAGTTGACATTTAGTTTCACATGCATGTAAGCTGTCAGGAATGGTTTGCTAATATTTTGCATCTTTTAGTAATAAAACAAATCCCAAAGCAGTCTGCAGTTGTGAAATGTTCATTTTTATACAGAGGAAGTGAAATCTGTGTTTTTTTCTTCTTGTAATTAGGGGTTAAGGCTGACTAAAGACATTCAGTAACAATCCTTTATACTATATGTCCTCCTGATTGTCTCCACAGTAGCTGGTTGAGTTATGTAGTGACATGTAGTATTTAAGTATTTGACCACAATTAAAACAGTTTCCAAATGTCTTTGCGTTATATTTTAAAACATTAAGCCAAGTGGTATAAAAATGAAGGTTATATATCAGACATAGCCCTCTCTAGGTCTGAGAACAACCTTGTAGTCACCCAGGTCAAAATCCATGCAGTTACCTCGTAAGAGGTAGCAGGTCGAATGGCAAACACCTCAAAGCAGACTAAAGACCAAATCCCAAGTGGGGTTTGTGAATGGCTGAAAGGGGTTTAACCTAGAGATTAAACATTATGAACATTTCACAACACGACAGCTAAATTTAATTTTTTTTTTATTTAATTAATGATGAGCTGTATTTTATTTTCAACAAGCTTTTCATATTACAATAATCAAATACAGTTTTAATGCTAATTAAAATATGAAATGGTAATACTAATCGTCAGGACTTTTTATTGTGGCTGATAAATATTAATTTAAAATTTTGTTCAGCAGTGTTCAATGTAACTTTTAATAAGCAATTAACAGGTTACCATTTAACTGTATTAGCTCTATAATTGTTGATTTGCCTTTCTTGTCTGCACTTATTCACATAAACACAGTTTTTATTTTAGTCTATTTTTTAGTCTATTTCTGGGCATTCCTTTATCAATAAATTCTCACTTTGTCAGTATCAGAGGCCAGATAAGCTTTACTGAAAAAATATGCCTATACAAGGAATTTGTTTTGGTGACACAAGCTTCTAGTGCACACACATTGATTATTACTGTAGCCTGTCTTGTTACTGCAGTTATTCTGTGTCTGTTAAAGAGAACCCAGTAGTATAGTAATTTTAAACTAAGGTTTAGTTTTATAACCCCCGGTAAAAAGCGGCGCTAACCTAGCTTCTAAATTGCATGTGTGAAACGTTCTTTTACCCGGGGTTGAAAGTGGTGTTTAGAACCATGTAAAATCTCAGTGTAAAAAGCTCTAAATTGGGTTTATTTTAACTCAGCATTTTTTAGTGTGTGCACACATACATGGGTGTCCAAATGATGTAAAAAAAAAAAACTGGACTCGTCAGACTAGATGACCTTCGTCCACTGGTCCAAGGTCCAGTTCCAATACTTGTATTCCCATTCAAGAGCTTTTGACGGACATAGATCATCATGTGCACTCTGGTCAGTCATGGCTACATATTACTATATTCATCAGGGTGCAATGCAATGTGTGTTCTAACACATTTCTCGCAGAGAAATCTTTAAAGGGGTTGTGGAATTTGTCAATATGAAATCATTGTCTTTCGTCGCACTACCTCTGCAGAAAAAGATCAGCACCTACTTTTACGTAACTGCTTCTTAAGCCCTGCCCACCGATTTGCGCATGTAGTAAGTAAATGATGACAGAGGTAAACACAAATTTACCCAGCAACCAAATAATAAAGATGGCTTCAAAGATAATAAGACATTGTGCAGTTCCAAGTTGAGGGAAAACAGTTTTTGCATTGCCTTCCTTCTACATTATACTGGAAAAGAGTGGATGATCTTTATTTTAATAAAGTTTCATATCTTGTCAGTAAGAACTTGGTCGTTTGTTTGCTTTATTTTACCACTTATTTGTTTTTAAACAAGACTTAGTTCGACCCCGGATTTTCAGAGAGATTGAAACTAAAATACGATGCCGTGCCCGACAGTTTGATTGGATCCAACAGTAATGTGTGAAGCAGGGCTGCCGAACAGGGCATATTTAGTTATTTTGGGGCCCCGGGCAAAGTATAGGAATGCGGCCCTATACATTTGCACACATTTGCCTACATCAACTTTGAGGTTCTTTTTTTGTTGTGATGCTTGCTGCTGCACAGTTGATAGGGTCCCTTAAGAATTTATTCATATAAAAACTTGAATTAGTGAGAATGAGAAAAGTATGAAAAAATGTAGCCTGTATTAATGACGAAAGCTCTGTTGATTGGGCTTTTTTTAAACAAAACATTAAAGGTGTGATATTATGCTTTTTCACTTTTTGAACTTTAGTCAATGTGTGGTGTGTATCTTTGGGCATAAAAAAAGATCTACAAAGTTACAAATCTCAAAGTTCACTCCAAAAGGAGATATTTCATTTTTTAAAAATACCTTTTTTAAGAACTACAACGAACGGCTCCTTTGGACTACAATGTCTGTTTTCTGCATGCAATGATGTCACAACGCGGTCCATTAGAATATCATTAAAACAAATCCCGCCCACGGAAATTCAAATTGTTGGAGGGAGGGTAGGGACGAGTTGGGGGATTAGCCTAACTTTAGCGATGCGGCGCGGAGAGCCGCTTCAACGAGCCGCAGCGCAGCGGGTATAAACACAAGCATTGACTAGAGTGGCTAGAGTATCAGATGTGTGCAGTACAGGGGGTCGAAACACATGCCGAAGCCGTGTACTAAAGTGTTAGGCAAGCCACAGAAAAAATAGATCGTCAACAATGATGACAAGTGTGACAGCTATGGAGAAAGCAACATAGTATTCATATTTGTGTGTAAATATGTAATATTAAGAATAATCAGCTGTAATTTGCTAATTAAGTTCAAATGGGAAAATAAACCACTGATGCTGTGTGTATACTGAATGATTACCATGTTACACACACCACACACACAAACGTATTTCCATTTTAAGTGCTTTTGTGTACTGTTAATATTTTGATACAATATGAGTGTTCATTATAAACTGCCCCCTGTCCGTCCGTAACATTAAAAGCGGAATACTATTGGTAATTCTACCTCATGATCATAGTTTTGATTAGAATACATTATTCTAATTCAATTTATGAAGACTCACTCATGTTATAATAAACATCAAATAATATAGATTTTAATATAAATTCTTGCACTTTGTTTGACCTAGCCTAGTGGTGATAAAAAGAGAAAGGTTGCTTTCGATGTAAACATATGTTAAACTGACGCTACTAACTGTCTTGTATTGCATCTTGCCTGCTTTTTCAGTTACTCACTCAACTTTTTTTTAAAGCATGTCTTGAGACCCTGCGCTCTTTTCCATTTTGTTTGTTGTTTCAAATGTACAGTCTCTCAGTCGGCAAGTTTTAATAAACAAGGGATGTCCAAACTCAGTCTTGGAGGGCCACTTTCCTATAGAGTTTAGCTCTATCTTGCCTCAGCACATGTGCCTGAAAGTTTCTTGTATGCCTACCTAGTAGGGATGCAACAATACAGTTAGTCCACAGTTCAATACGTACCTCGGTTTTTAACCATGGTTTTCAGTTTGGTTCTGTAGCTTGCCACATCAGTGTATTTTCTGCAACAAATTAACAACAAAATGCGCCTGTAAACCTCTGTACATTGGAAAAAGCGTGGATTATATGTCTGCTTAATATTTCTTTTGAGGGAGGTATTATTCTTTCGATTTTTACGCAAAATAGGATGTTTCACTCATACTGGACGCCAGAGGGCGCCCTCATGCAGAATAAATTGAGAATCCCAGTTGTTTTTAATAAATTGGAGACCATGATTCTCTCACGATTGTGAAGAAAAAAAGATTAGAAAACTAAACAAAATAACATAATTTATTAGGGGCGTGACAAGACACTTATGCCACGAGATGAGACGAGATTTTTAAACTTTTTTAAAGAAATCCTCAGTAATGAAATATATAGGGAAATAGTCTTTTATTCAACTGAAAAGGACAAATTGCAAAAAAATGTAGGTGCATTTT
The DNA here is from genome assembly GCA_019740295.1 of Labeo calbasu. Taxonomy (NCBI): domain Eukaryota; kingdom Metazoa; phylum Chordata; class Actinopteri; order Cypriniformes; family Cyprinidae; genus Labeo; species Labeo calbasu. The sequence continues at coordinate 16,443 of JAHKKF010488041.1, read as the reverse complement.
GAACTTTATGTAATTAAACTTCAATTTTAATGAATTATATGCAGTAATAAACAACATTTAAACAAGAGCTTAATGATTCTGGATAAAATGAGAATCCGAGTTGTTTTTAATAAATTGGAAACCATGATTCTCTCACGATTCTGGAGAAAAAAAAAAAACAAAATAAAATAAAATAAAAAACTAAACAAAATAACATAATTTACTAGTGGTTCTGACAAAATGTTCACTGCTTTGCTTGTCTTTTAAAAACATAACCAAATTAGAAAAAAGAAAAAGAAAAAATTCAATAAAGGAGTCAGTGTCTCAGTTCATTATGACTTGTTTTACTATTGGATTCTCCTAAATTAATGATTCAGTGACATACTTTTTTAACTGACAGTTGTCGCCACCTCTTGGCGGAGGAGGATAAGCGTTACAGTACATACCAGTGTCAAGATACTTTGGTTTTGATCGCTACTGTAGACAATAAGTGTTTATATCCAAACTATAAACGTTTATCCCAGTACTTGTTATTTAAATGTCTGTAACACAGAAATAATGATTAAAATGTGGTTAAAAAGACTGTTTGTGTTGATCTTTCTTGATCAGCAGTAGTATTAATGCAGATTTGAATGTCTTTAACATGGGCAGCGACAAAACATGCTTCTCACGTTCCACTGACACTCGCGATGTGAAACAGCCGTAATAGACATAGCTGAATCGTTGTCATTCAGGAATAAGATTGCATGGGTGTTCAAATCAAGATCTCGCTCTTTTACGGATTAATCGTGCAGCTCTAATGTAAACACTGCAAAATGTTTTGCAAGGACATCGTCACGAGATCTTGTCACACATCCCTAGTTAAATCTGATTCCTGCATCTTGTGTTGGATGCAGGGTTGCCAAATCCACATTTTTTTTGCACGGAATTGGGCTAATTTTAAACTGTTGCGAAGGGTTAATTCTTCTCCTGTAGGTTAAGTGTTTGAAATATTACCTTTATTACCTAAATTACCTTTGACTGAAATGCTTGTATTGTAACATTTTGCATTCTACCTGTGATAAAACTGTGCAAGATATTAAGTTTTGTGATGCCACTGGTAGGAAGCCTTTTAGCTGTGTTTATGATCAGTCTGCACAAGGGTGACTGTGGAAAGTAAATATTTTGAGTTTTGATGTGAGATATTGTCATTGCGCTACTTTGGGGGCTTTTTAATTATAATAATTAAGATTACAAAGAATGGCTTGCCAGAGATCCAAAGGACCATCACTTGGCCAGGTGCAGAGCTGAATATTCTTTAGTTTTATGCAAAACAGAAATACGAAAAAATGAATAATAATAAATGCTTTTTTGCATAGTTGTATTTGACACATAAAAACTGTAACAATGTATCCTACAAGGTAACACAATGTAACCTTGCTTTCACTTGAAATTTGTCCCCACATTAAGTCCTTGAATTTGAGGGTATTGGACCTGGAAGTCCTTTAAAGATCCTTGAATTTAAAGTTAACCAAGGTGTGGGAACCCTGAGATAAAGGCATCTCTATCTCTGTAACTGAATAAAAAAACAATATATAATGTTAAACGTTTTGAATAATGACATATAAAGAAAAATAAACACACTTCTGGAATAATATATGGTTTATCTGTGTTCTTCAAGCCATGTTGTGTATTTTCATAGTAATTAAGTATATTTGTAAGCCTTTGCTAATGGACATACATAGAATATGAGTATAGAATACATTGTCTGCCTCATTCTGTGATAAGAAGCCACAATAAGTTAGAATGTTTTTTATAGCTTTTGTTTTTATAACTCTTTTGTTGGACAACAGGTTTAGAAAGGCTTATCATTGCATGTCATTAGAATGGAAGATGCTCTGCGTGTGTTGCTTTTTCAAATATAGGCAGGGAAGCGCTTCCTCATCTCAGCACATAAAATTACTGGCACACACAGCAAATTCCGAGAGAAATAAAACAAGGAAATTATTTAATTGCAAAACCAAATGCAACATGCGTATTGAACCATAGATGTCGTAACGAAAGGTTCGATATTATGTTGAGTATTGTGACATCCCCACTACCTAGTAAGACCTTGATTTTTTTTTTTTTTTTTTGGTTTAGGTTTGTTTAATTGGGGTTGTAGCTAAGCTCTGCAGGACATTGGCCCTCCAAGAGCAGGATTGAAAACCCCTACAATAAACAATTATTTATTCAAAGAGCTGATAAGGTAATGTTCTGTGCAATTGATATGGTGCTTAATAATTGTGCTCACTTTACAATGTGACCTTGTAAACGTATAAATGTATTAAGGTAAAATGAAAAATTAAATAAAATCCAGTAAATGCACAGTGTTGAAGTTCCCCACTAATGGGGATGTTAATGCAGTTTCTTGTCCAAATTGTTGAATTTTACCCATTTTGAATGGTTGAAAACCAAGTGTGCATGATTTTGCATACAGCTAAAAGTTATTGTATTTAAAGGGGAATGTATAAAGAACAAATAATGTTGAAACTAGAAATGTACTTTGTACTCTCGCATTGAACAGGACAGTGGCCCTCCAGGAGCAACACTGGAAACCCCTGCTATAAACAGTTATTAATTCAAAGAGCTGATAAAGTAATGTTCTGTGTATTAGATAATGTGCTTGATAAAAGTGCACACTTTACAATGTAACCATGTAAATGTATAGATGTTTTCAGTTAAAATGGTAAATTAAATAAAATGCAGTAAATGCAGAGTATTGAAGCTCCTCGCTGATGGGGAATGTCAGTGTGGTTTCTTGTCCAAATTGTTGAATTTTACCCATTTTAAATGGTTGAAACTTGGAAACCAAGTGTGGGTCATTTTGCATACAGCTGGTCGTAACTGTATTTAAACTGGAATGTCTGAAGAACAAATAATGTTGAAACTAGAAATGTACCTTGTACTTTGGCATTGAACATACCTGACGGATTGCCAAAAATTCACTGAAATGGTCATTGTTTATTTTTTCAGAACCAATCAGAGTATCGGCCGATACCGATCCAGTGTCCCACATTTGGTTTTCGACCAGGGGTTTTCAAAGAATATAGGTAAAATTAAAAAATGTGGACTAGTGTTTTCAAAAGTACTGGTACTTCAGTACCAAGTCAGTGCCTAATTTTTAAAAACTGTATTTGTGTGAGTGCAGGGCTCAACAATAGGGACTGCCCAATGACCCTGGGCCAGCGTGAAGGACACTCGGGACAGTTGACGGATTTGTCACTGGCTCAACTGGGCCACTGCTGTGTCCTCATAAAAGTTTATTATTTGCACTTTATTATTATTTATTATATGCCAATATAGTCATTGATTCAATTTTAATGCATTAAAGCACATGAAGACTCAAATCAGTACTCATGCGTTTTGTGTGTGTAGCACGACGCACAACACTGGAATGTTCTTTTGCGACTTCTTGCTCTTAAATGGACAAATACAGCTAGCCAGTTTGAACATGCATGCGATTTTAAAGTATTCAACTGCAAGAAGACACGAAAACAACTCCGTTCACTGTGTTCTGTGCACATCGCATGTACATACATCTCTGACCCCTTAAATTCTTTCTGCGTCTTCTTGCAGAATACAGAATGGCTTAAATACATACAAAAATGTTTCCCATAACTGTCTTGGTGAGCTTTCTCGAAAACATCTCGGTTACATATGGTAACCCTCGTTCCCCGATGGAGGGAACGGAGACATTGTGTCAAGTGTACGACACTAGGGGTCGCTCTTGGGAGCCCAAACACCTCTGAAAACTTTAAGAAAAGGCCAGTGAAATTGGGTGTGCAGATTTGCATAGCTGGCCACGCCCCAGACATCCGGGTATAAATAGGGCAGCGAAGGATCTGTTCACTCGTTCTGTTCTGAGGAGTCGAAGCGTCTCAACCCACTCAGAGGCAGTCTGGAGTTGTGGCATGGAGGACACAACGTCTCCGTTCCCTCCATCGGGGAACGAGGGTTACCATACGTAACCGAGATGTTCCCCTTCTGTCGTACAATTCGCGTTGTGTTAAGTGTATGACACTAGGGGTCCCCGTGTAACACGCAACAACTCAGACCGCGTCACGAGTGCTCAGGCACAGATAATAACAAGCCAATGTGTTAATATAAGTGCAGCTCACCTCTTCGTGACCTGTCGCAGGCAGGGTCCTGCAGCCGGGCCTTTCCTCAGTGGAGCAGCTGAGTGTCTTGAGAACGTTGGGACAGTGCCAATTTCCCCTAGGGGAAAGGACACTACGGAGATCACAACCTGTCCAGTGGGGGTGGTAAAGAGTGAAAATATGTTAGTGAAGTGGTCTGAGGTGGGCTCCACCCCAGGGGAGACTTCAGGGGAAACACCGCATCACAGAGAAATATGGTTGGAAATTACACACATGGGGTCGGATGAGGAGCCTCTACATATGGGGCACTAATCCAGCCAAGAGTTTGCAAAAAGCCACTTACCTTGCCTTGGATTCTTATAACGAGTTCCTCCGCCGAACTTCAGCTACGTCCAGAAGTGCCAAGTGATGGAGAGGTTGTTCAGGGTTCACGTCAGGAAACCTACTGAATCTATAGAAGCGTAATCACCCTGAGGGGAAGCGCTATGGCAAGCTCTACACCAAACCAGAGTGCTGAGTCGAAGAGCTTGCGTTCAAGACTTTAGCAGACACTGGTTCCATGCGCAGATTGTAAAACCTGGCGAATGTGTTGGGTGTAGCCCAACCTGCAGCTCTGCAGATGTCTATTAAAGAGGCCCCAGTCGCAAAAACTGCTGAGGCAGCAACACCCTTGGTTGAGTGGGCTCTCATTCCCAGTGGGCAGGGTAAGCCTCTGGCCTGGTAGGCCATTCAGATCGCATCCACAAGCCAGTGGGAGATCCTTTGCTTGGAGACAGCCTTCCGCTTCTGCTGTCCACCATAACAGACAAAGAGCTGTTCGGAACGTCTGAAGGGCTGAGTACGTTCCAGGAAATGCGTAGGGTACGGACTGGGCAAAATAAGGTTGGGATTATCTTCCTAGGAAGGAATAGCTTGCAGGGTCACCACCTGATCTCTGAAGGGAGTGGTGGGAACCTCGGGCACGTATTCAGGCCGGGTTCTCAGAACAACGTGAGAGTTTACCAGTCCAAATTCCAGGCACGAATGTTGACAGAGAGGGCTTGAAGATTTCCCACTCTTTAACAGAGGTGAGCACAGTCTGGGAAGCCGTCTCCACAGAGAGGGCACAGAACGAACCGACTGAAGGGGCTCAACGGATCTTACTGTAGGCCTGAAGGACTACAGACAGGTGCGTCTAGATGTTCCAGGGGCATCCTTGCCTGTAGAAACAAAATGTGTCCCCAAGAGCTAAAGGTTTTTGCAACACAAAAGTGTGATGTACACACAATGTGTGCCTAGGCGCCACGCCCATCTCGGGACTCGGTATGAAGTCAGCGCTACAGCGGTTTCATATGCATCGGGTCCAGCAGCGTGACTGCGGCTAAGGATGCCATATGCCCCAGGAGCCTTGGTACAAAAAGGGAGCCACTATACTGAATCTGAGTGCTCTCACGCACTACAGCACTGACTATGCACAGTCTTAAGAAAGACGTGAAGAACAGTGACCGAGTCCACACAGAGAAAAGAGAAAACCTGTACTGAGCAGAGTTTTACCCTTTTCCCAGATGACCTGAAGTCCCAATCGAGCCAGGTGGTTGAGAACCACATCCCTGAGAGTGCAAACCGAACCTTGTGAGTGTGCTAGGACCAGCCAGTCACCGTGATAACTGAGAATGCATATGCCCACTTCCCTAAGGGGCAAGGGCAGCCTCTGTGACCTTCGTGAAGGTGCTGGGCGACAGGGATAGGCCGCAGGGAGAACCTTGTACTGAACCTGACCTTGAAGACGGAGTCTTGGAAGGATCAAGGCATGACAGTACGCGTCCTTCAGGTCCAATGCCAGGGGCTTCTCATAGAGAGACGCTGCATTCAGCTCCGAAGAAAGAACGAGTGAGCAGATCCCTTGCTGCCCTATTTATACCTGATGTCCGGGGCGTGGCCAGCTATGCAAATCTGCACACCCAATTTTATTGGCCTTTTCTCAAAGTTTTCAGAGGTGTTTGGGCTCCCAAGAGCGACCCCTGGTGTTGTACACTTGACATATACTTTTTAACCTCAAATGCTTGTCTTGTCTAGCTCTGCGATGTGAGTGCATAGTCTGTGTAATCCGGGTAGGGTATGTCGAAAAACTCCCATCTCATTTTTTCCTCCAACTTCAAAATCGTCCTACATCGCTGTTTTACCTTTTTTTTTTTTGGTAAATGGCATTTGACCTTCTTTGCACGTTCACTTTGTAAACACTGGGTCGGTACTTCTGCATCGATGTAGGTCTTGAACCGGAATACAGAGAGACATGAACATCTTGGATGACAAGGGGGCGAGTAAATTATCTGTAAATTTTTCTTTCGAAAGTTAACTTCTCCTTTAGGAACTTAATCTAACCTTTAAGAATTTAAAAGGATGTTAAGATATCTTTAATACTTTTTGAATTTTGAGGCATACAACTTCAGAAAAAACAAAATTTTGTCACCATTGGCAACAAAGATAAAGTCATTTTTACCCATCTGTAATTTGGCTCCAAATCTCAGGTGAAAGCTGTCATTTTGACCCCCCTCTACATAATAGTGCATTACTCAGTAAATATTTATCCGTGGTATTTAATATTTTGTCTTTCTTATTCACTTATGCATTTCTTTTACCAGGAAAAAAATAAATCAGTTTTTAGCTGGGGACCTCTGTTTGAGTTGACATGGAATGACCCAGCTGCTTTCTTGTGTCAGTTTAGCTCTTATAGGCACATAGTAATTTCAGATCATGCAGCTGTCATAGTAATAGTATTTCACTTCCTTGCAGATGTCACAATCCCCTTGGCGATTTAACTTGCTACTTCTTACTGCACACATCGTATATTGTGTTAATAGAGACATAACAAGTATTAATTTTACAGTGAACATTTTAATGGCCTTAAAAAACAGAGCTTGCACAAAACATTATCCCTATTAGGATATTAGCTTATTAAAGAGCCTACATCAGTGTTCCCAAAATCCATAATGACCCCAAAAAATACACATTACTACTTGTAACCAGAAAGAGCCTGGCATCCCCTTGTAAATCTTTAGTGACCCCTAGAAGGGGCTGTGAGCCACTGGCCTGCATAACTTTATGTCAAACTGAAAATAATCGCAGTACTTAAGGTGATAAGGTCCACCTGTACATCAGTAGGTGGCGCCAAGAGATTATCTCAGCCCTCAGACTGCCTCAGAGACAGAGAGCAGAGGAGATGACAGAGGCAACGAATCAGATTTGTTGTATTAGATCCTTTAGTCCAATTACTACAATTGGGCTTCTTCTTCTTTTTGGTCAAAACTTTATTTGAACGGTTATAAAATGCAGATAACATGATGTTGTAAGTCACTCAACCAACCAACCAACATTTTATATGGCATTTATATGGCATAATTAAAAGGGCTGGCCTTAAGGTATTCAATGGTGTGCTGTATTTAAGCCACGTGACATTTAAATGTTCCTCCAAAACACTTTTTTTCCTACTGTCACCGCAACATGGAGGACACCTGTTGAAGTACTCCAGAAATTGCTCTGTAAACCTAATTTCTGAATATCTCTTCGCAAGGGGGATTTTTTTTTGCATCATCTTTGCTTAGTAAATGACATATTTTTATTCACAATTTAACATTGTCTAATATAGCTTTTTTGTAAAATGAGACAATATCAATGTTGCCATATGGCAACACTGTACCACAGTGGAATTGAAGTAATATATTTCCGCATTGTTTTTTTTTTTTATAAATATCGATAATATGATTGCAATTATTTATTTATTTGAAGTGTTTATTGAAGTACAGTTGTATTTATGTATGAATAAGAAATAAGGCTCTCCCATGTGATGACAATAAGGCCTTCAGTGACTGTAACAAGGAATGTGTTTGTGCTTGTGTGAATGTGTGTGTGTGTGTGTGGCAGATTTTGATGGAAATTAAGATTGGTTGCATCAATTTCTAAAAGAAATGGTCATTTAATTTGAAAAGAAAATCATAATTTAATAGAAAAACTACTTTTTTGGCCATTTTCCATTGTGGTGCCCCCCAATCCTTTTTAGTTATTTATTTATTTTTTTTTAATTAAAAATCTGTTTGATTTGTATAATTGAAGCTATTTCACGTAATAAAACTTCAAAATATTTCATGGTTAGAACATAATGCATAGCACAGAGGGTAAATCTTTCAGCAGTTGTTACATATATTAAAAACCAATTTGTTTTGTCGTCTTGTGTGTTATTTGAGGTCATTAAGACTTTTGAATGTTAAAATTCTCATAACATTAGTGGCAAAAGGAAAGTAAAATAACATAGTCTGAGTTTAAAAATGTATATTTTTAAGCAAACGATTCCCCTTTATGAACATATAAGGTTAAAAGTCAGTTGTATTTTTATTTTAATAAAAATGTTTAAGTACAGTTAACAATAAATAAACAAACAATAAAGTTATCTTTAAAGTGTAAGTTTTTCCAAACAGCTACACTTCTCTTGGCATAACCCAATTTCATGTAGACTGAAGTGGAATTATCAATTCCTAACTGTTTTACGGATGTGTCTATGGCTCACTTTTTGTAATGCCATATATGTTGGTCACAAAAAGCACTGAACATTGTAAATGATCTGGAATTTAAAATCAGCATTTGGAACATGAAGGCTATACAGCACTATATTTTCATGTTCTGTCAAAATGATAACATCAATTCAGAAGCCCAATAACAGCACTAACACCATAGCCACAGCATTTTGTGAACATAAGAACTATAACAGTGAAGTATATGATTGTAATAAGGTCATGTGTCCGCTTGCATTTCAGAAAATGCATGTAAAAACAATGCATGCAAACTATGGACTTACACTGACAAAATAAAATAATAAAAGGTTGTAAGAATAATGTATGGTAACTTTTGAGAACAGATTAAACCTTTTCCTCGGAAATAAGGAAAAATGTGAAAAGTTTAACGTTCCAAGGTCAAGCAATTTATGAAAAAGTAGAAATGCAAACAAAAAGCTTCAAAAACTTGCTGTATATTCAAACAAACAGAATAATCTTTTATCTGTCTTCTCATGCTCCACTTTATGGACCTAGATAATGCTTATATTGTCTTGGTCCTTGTTCATATTGTTATATTTGGTTCTCCTATGTTTTGCTATCCAAGTAGAGGACTGTTTGTTATTGTCATGGTTGTTTTTGTTGTTGTTGTTATAAAAAAGTCTATAAATAAATCATAAAAAAGAACAAATTTTCTTCAAAAACTGATTTCAGACAGGCTTTCATGGCACCATATTGTCATTTCTACTGATCTAGAATGAATTCAGGTGATCTAGACATAACTAAACAAATATTCTTCAATGGTAGTCTTCAATGCTTATTTCTTGGTAGAAAAAACTATGAAGAAATGCATGGACCACACTATACACTGTATTGTGGGACATCATAGATTGTGAAGGGTACATCTAAAATACCTTCAAAAACTTACGCAAAACATTAAGATTTGCCTTGATGCTCCCCTTTATATACTGGATATACTTTTTTTTTTATCTGCCTGGTTTCTTAATAAACATGACTTATTTTTCATTAATCCCATTAAATGTAATGTTTATACATAAATATTGTTACAAATGGTGCATGTACAATTTCTCATTTCAGTTTTTGTTAGATTTAAAATCTAAATGTCACGTCAAATAATAAATATTGTTTTGACTATTTAATTAATTAATTAATTTTCTTAAAACAGACCTGAAAAACGGAATCAAGATGTCATCTGAGGAAGAAGATGCCTCAAACAGTAACAGTGGTCAATCAAGGCTGAAAAGCAAGAAGCCACCAAGTCTGATGATTGCAATTCCCAAACCTGAGGCTGACAAAAAGGTATCTAAAAGAGTTCAAAATGTGGTCCACAAGATTTGGGCCATTTTTGTCGTCAGTTTGAAAAATGAAATTACTAATACTATTTTTGTATAATTTCATTTTAGTTTTGAAGCAATGCAAGATAGTTTATTTATTTATTTTTATTTATTTATATTATTTTTAGAATGTTGTTGTGTGTATGGAGTGTAGACTGAAAAGCATTTTAGCATTTAACTGCAAGTTGTGGACAAAAATAGGTTTCAATGCTTGTAAGATCAACTTTGATTGATAGATATGGATAAATAAAACATACTCTGTGGTGGATTTTTGTTGTTGTTGTTGTTGTTGTTGTTGTTGTTGTTATCAAGATATTAATAATGAAATAAGAGATTAAACTAACTATTTTATTCATATCGGTCAAATAAAAATGTTAGTTGCTGAACACTAAACAGTTAAGAAATTCCTATGGCATGCCCACAGACCATTTATTCACAGTTTATTAGTACATCTTGATTGCTAAATGGCAAAACCTGATGAAAATGGCCAGTTCTGTTTAACTGGTTGCAAAACAACTTTACAATTCAGACCTGCAGATTTTTGTCAGTTCACAGGTAATTAACATTTTAAAGAATTTTCCTGCTGCATAGAAAGCTTTTAAGAAATAATTAGTTGTAAACTTTTTGACTAAGTTAATGCCATGAAGTTATTGAGATATCCAAGAATTTAGTTTAAAGCTGTTTGAGGCTACACAGCTAATACAGTTTAGTGGGTCCTAATTGCATGAGTGTTTGTGATTTATAGTCCCTGCGGCCATCTTTTAAGAAGAGTGTGAGTCTACAGCAGTCAAGTGAAGGATTGTCAGACAGCAGTCCATCTGCAAGGGACAGACGAACAACGTTCAAGAGGCAAACATCGCTCTCTCAAAGCATTCGCAGGTAAACTTCCCTATTAAAGGTGAATGAGTGGATAAAGAAATAGAGATGAGTAGATGTTCTTTTTTTAATCTTAATTAAAAATATAGGACTGAAAAGAAACTTTAGAACTGAGAAGACAAGGAGACTTGAATTAAAATAAAATATGCAGATACAAAAATAGATTAATATAGAAGATACAAATATAGATTGTTTAGCAGTAATAACAGATTTAGACACAGCAAACACAGTTAGCACCCATGTAAACAAAAAACATTTTGATAGTTAATTTTATCTCCTATTTGGCAAAAATAATAAACTGATTAGCCTATATAAAAAAATACATGTCTCCTAACCTTACAGTTTGTCTTGGATAAGACTCTTTTAAACAACTACATAGATATTTGTCTGTAGGTTTTTAGGAGTTCAAACATTAAGCCTAACTTGTCAGTTATTATTTTTAATCTGGGCCTCAGAGATTTTAAGTGATATGAATGTCAAACTTAGTGGGTTGGTCAGAAATTTCATCCACTATTCAGGCGCCCCATGAATGTGTCGGACGCTAGGTGGCAGTGTCATTCATTTAATACATTATACAAATAAACATTTCTTTTATAAAGACAGAACTTTTTTCCCCCCAAATTTGAGAAGGTATAAGAAAAGTAACACAATGTAATAAAAACTTATTGTTCTTCTGTAATTCTGTGGTACTAATTATTATTGTATTTATTTTCATATAGCATCAATATTTTGGTAAATATTTAGGTCAGGTACATTTTAGAACTTCTATCATTATTTATGAAACATTGGTTTAGTTCAGATAAGTTTTTGTACGAATTGTTTTCTTTCTTTCTTTCTTTTTTTTTGTTTTTGCAAGTATGGGAACATTCGAGAAGTTTCTTTAACATTCTGGAATATTCTAATGCTTTCTGTAACATTCCAGAACATAGTGGGAATAGTCGTAAAAGACAAAAATCATCTAACATACACTTCTGAAGTTTTTATTTTGTATCTTTATTTTATTTGTTTTTTTAAAAAAATACCTAAAAACAATTTCATTTTTTTTTTATTGTTTTGCAAGAATTAAAAAAAAAAAGTGTGTAATGAACTTTAAGTACACCACAATTTCTTTAGCATCCTGAAGCTGACTGATTATACTTGGATGATATTTCTGGTTTTATGAAATATCTCTAGCCAAAGTGGAGTTTGCATGGTTTTTAGAATTTATTTTAAAAAGTTGTTTCCAATACCCTTCCATTATTTTATTTTCTAACTCAACTTCCTATTTAACGTTAATCTTATGTAAGTTATGTACTTTGTTCATTTTGATCATAAACTACAAACTGAGGGTGATTTTTTTTTTTTTTTTTTTTTTTTAACTTTTACTTTTTTTGTAGATATTTATAAAATGATTTGATTTGACCATAAATTTGATAAAATCTTATAAACCCTTTGTCAGCCCAAGCCTTGATCAAAGGCATTTGGTTTTAAAATCTGGATCTCTTTCTCTTAAACAAACCAACTTGCGTTCCCTAATCTTCATCTAAAACATTAAAAGTTTCACCTATGCAATAATAACTATGATTCATATTTGTCTTTCTCTCACAGAATGTACTGACAGCATCTAGTAATCCAGTCTCCACACATTTCCACTTTGATGCATTATCCACTTGCATCCTATTCAAAATTGGCTAAACAGGCTACACAGTAATAATGCTATAAATTAGGCAATGCTAAACACTATTTCTTTACTGTTTTGTAAGCCTGTGAGTTTTACTCTTGGTTTTGCTTCATCCCAAATAAATTTTCTAAAAGTACCATATATACCAAATATTCCACGTGTACTACTAAGGTGTATATATAAACTGGAAGATTTTGAAACAGAAATAAGAATATTGGGAGTTGAACAAAGATAGTTTTACAAAGATAGTATTTTTCACCTTTTTAATAGTAGTTTCTAAAGTACCATACTTACACTTTTAGAAATTCTTTACATTGTCTCTACATTACACATCACTCCCAAATACATTAAGATTGATTCCATTTAATATCATATTTCTTTTTAAAACCCTTTAGTAGTTTACCCCCATTCCTAGCTTCTGCCTTGTAAAACTGTAGTTGTATCTGTCAAATCTCTATCCATCTCTTCTAACACTGAGGGCAATGAATTTTCTACATCTTTTAAAAACAATATTGCATACAGTGCAAGTTTATGTTCCTCATTCTCGACTCTAAGATCTTTTATTGTAGAATTAAATCGTATACTCTTTGCTAATGGTGCTATACATTTAAGCAAATATCTTATACCCCTCATTAATTCAAATTTCTCTGAAAGAGCTCCATTGGCCCTAACACTTGCATTTTGTAAATTATTTATTTATTTAATAAGCTTTTGATTAAAACCAAATGCTTTGCAAGTTTCAAACATAAAGGGGTTTAGAACCCTGTCAAAAGCTTTTTTAGTATCTAATATCATTATACACATTTATGATTATTTTTACTTGCATAATAATTAAAAAGTGTTTGACCAACATTGTCATACAGTAAAGGTTTACCACAAATCCAGATTGATCTAAATTACAATTATTGTAGGTGGTGCTATAATAAGTATATTTGGTTTTTTTGTTGTTTGTTTTTTAATACAAGGGGAACAGCTCAGTGGTTTGGAGTGGGCAGTGATAGTGAATCCAAGCAGCAGGAATGGCACAGGAAGAGTCTTCGGCACTGCAGTCAGAGATATGGCAAACTGAAGCCTCAGTATTGTGAGCAGAATGAGGCAGCCAGCCTAGATTATGGCCCAGAGTCACCAGTGGCCCCCAGAATGCCAAAGGTATCCTAAATGTACACAATATAATTTCAAGTTTAAATTTCTTCAGACTGCCAATTCCTGTGTACCTTCAATAGAGTTTATAAACAATCTTTTAATATTTTTCTGTATATTAAGAGGGATGTTCATTAATCAAAATGTGTAATCAGATTTGCTGATTAGTTGTGTCAATTATATATATATATATATATATATATATATATATATTTATATAGCTTGAAATGTTTGTTTTATTTCAGTGTCTTTGAATATAAGCTTATAACTGGCCTACATTTTTTTTTTGCAGTTAAGTTTATTTGCCAAAAGTTAAGTCAGGGGTTTCTCTTATGTGTGAGACTATTTAAATAAATGTTATTGATGCATTGGAAATACTAGATTGTTGCATTTTTTTTATGCACATTATATTTGTACAAAGGCTATCTGATACCTCAGAGTTTTCTCCATGTCATTTGTGGCAGGCTCAGACAAATTTCCATTCAGTAGACATGAACATTATGAATAAAAATGACTTAAGAACATATAATATAGTCTTATATAATGTATAGTTGCTGCCAGCAACTTGCTGGTGCACATGAAGCTTTTCATGTGATCTTGGTGCCTCTCATGTACAGGTACTTTTTATATGTAGGGTGTGAAGGCTTTTTATATGTTTATGATTTAAAGTTGGCTCTGGTGTGCCTTTTACAGAGTTATAACAGAACAATAAATCAAACATTATTTAAAAATGTAATAAAGTTTAAAGTTTTACAGATTAGATGTAACTTACGTATTTTAACATATAACAGTACTGAATGCAGACTAGTTAAATTGTGCAATATTTAAAATGCCAGTTTTAAACTATTTTTTGTAAAAAGCTAGTTTTGAAAATTATTTTATTGTATATTATATATACATATACATATGTATGTATATATATATATATATATATATAACGTGCATCCCAGTCAATAAAACTGACTTTTGCTGTTGGAATTACAGTGCCCTCCACAAATATTGGTACCCTTGGTAAATATGAGCAAAGGCAGCTATGGAAATAAATCTGCATTGTTTATCCTTTTGATCTTTCATTAAAAAAAATCACAAAATTCTAATCTTTCATTGAAGTAAAAAGATAAAAAGTGGGGGGAAGATCTCATTATGAAATACATGTTTTCCTCTAGTTCACGTTGGCCACAGTTATTGGCACCCAATTATTGCAAAGTCATTTTCCCAAGATAATTGCTCTAAATTTTTTCCTATAATCCATGGTGAGTTTGGAGAACACTTAACAACAGATCAGAGACCATTCCCTCATACAGAATCTCTCCACATCCTTCAGATTCCCAGTTCCATGTTGGTGCTTCCTTCATTTTCTAAAGGGTTCAGGTCAGGGAACTAGGATGGCCATGGCAGAAGCTTCATTTTGTCTTCAGTGACACATTTTTGTGTTTGTTTTGGACCATTGTCCTAATGTAATATCTAAACATGGCCCATTATAACATTTCTAACGATAGCAGTCAGGTTTAGATTTTTTATCTCTTAGTATTCGATAGAATCCATGTTTGCTGCCTAAAAGCTTTTTTTTTTGTTTTGTTTCATTTGACCATAGAAGCCAGTCCCGTTTGAAGTTCTAGTCGTATCTGAGAACTTAATATGCTGGAGTTTGTTTTTGGATGAGCGAACAGAATTTCTTTTGAGACCCTCCTAAACAACTTGTGGTGATGTAGGGGCTATTTGAATTTTTTAGGCTTTCTGGCCCCAATACTCAACTAATCTCTGTAATTCTCCAGCTGTAATCCTTGGAGAGTCTTTGGCCACTCAAAGTCTCCTCCTCAACATCAATTATGATGATATAGACACACGTCCTCTTCTATGCAAATTTGTAACATCTTTAGTTGATTGGAACTTAATTATTACCCTGATGGTGGAAATGGGGATTTTCAATGCTTAAGCTCTTTTCTTACAGCCACTTTCTATTTTGTGAAGCTCAGCAATCTTGTTCTGCACATCAGAACTAAGTTCTTTGGTTTTACTCCTTGTGATGGACAGTTAAGGGAATTTGGCCTTTGTGTTTCTCATATTTAAAATCCTGTGCAACAGGAAGTTATGGCTGGACAGTTTCATGCTCCTAGCTCCACCCTGGTGTGCTAAAAAAATGCAAATATGAATAGGAATATATTTCAGAGATATTTGACTCATAAGAATTTCTAGGGGTGCCAATAATTGTGACCAACATGAACTAGAGAAAAACATTTATTTCATAATGAGATTTCCCCCCCAATTTCCATTGTTTTACTTCAATGAAAGGTTAGAATTTTTGTGACCTCCATACCTTCCCAAGGCACTCAAAAAAAAGTCGTGGTGAGGGTGCCACCATATTACCTTTGCAATAATATGCCAAAGAGTACATGCTTTATATTTTACAATGACTATAAGAAATCTTTTTATGATTCCAGGATGCAGCTCTGCATTTGGATCTAGAACTTAGTATTAACCTCTTTGTAGCACACCTCTTAGCAGAAACACACATAGTGTCACGAATCTGGTCGGTGTCCCGTTGTCCGCTCACCACCAGATGTCACTCTCACCTCACCTACACACTCTGACTGTTGCACCACACTCCGGACTGCATCTCCCATCCTCCACCGCACTGATTGCGTCAGCCCCCGTGACCAATCAGGCGCTCTATAAAAGCCCCAGTCCTTCCACTTGCAAACCACGGATTGTTGAATTATTGAATTATTGTATCGTTGTATCCTTAGCGTTTTCCTAGTTCTTGCTCCGAGTTCCTAGTTCCCAGTGTTTTG
>JAHKKF010488035.1:0-17262 GCA_019740295.1 Labeo calbasu | reverse complement strand
GAAACTTTTCCGTCATTGACGGAAATTTTTCAACAGTGACGGAAAAATCTGAAGGCCGTCTGTCATTTTGACAGATTACACTGAGGGTGACCTACTGTAAATTGTAGCTGTAATTCCCACCAAAACGGTATTTATTGGTTGAATTTCAAAGGAAATTGACAGAATTTGAAATCTGAGACTTTGTTTTATATCACAAGTAACACAAAGCCCAGCCTATTGCTATTTACTGGATGGAAGACGCACTATGTACTGTTCATTCATCGATTGAAAACAGCATCAAGAGATCGACTGTGATTTAAGAATCGATATTGGTTCATTAAAATGACAATCGAGAAATCGATTTTTTTATTATTTTTTTAATCCAGCCCTAGTGTATTTTATTGTTTTTAAACAGTGAGTTGTCGTCCTGTAGGTTCATGATTAAAAAACGAAAATGTGAACAAAGATAAAAGCAATTAAATGTGTTATTATAATTAAACTACGAAAATTACAATGATGGGTAATAATAGATTAAGACAGAATTTTTACAACCCTGTCCGTCAAAATGACGGACAATGCTGAAGTCTGGCGCAACCTCTGCTTGAGATGTACTTGTGCTCCTAGAATCTGTGTTTTCATTGTTATACGGTAGGGGGCGCTATTACAGATCTTCTGTACAGAATTTCCAAAAACCCAAGTGAAGAAGAAACCTAAACAACAGATGCTTCCACATGTAATCTAACACAATCATCAGACATAAAACAGCAGCAAAACTGTAACATTGTGGAATCAAATGTCGACCAATGAAGAGGTAATAATGACTGTCAAGCTTTGGGGTGTTGATCGACTCCATCTACGTTTTGATTATCATTCATAATCTTTTTTTCAGCTTTTTGTTCAAAATGTTGTTTGTTTATTTCTTTTCCTTCTTTCTTTTTCTTTTTCTTTTCTTTTTTTTTTTTTTTTTTTTTTTTTAATGAAACTTACCCACATTCAAGTGTTCACCAAAAAAATGCATGAAGCTAGAATAAAATGTTTTTGTTTACAAGCAGATACCCTGTTCTTTCTTTTTGTGTTTTGCATGTTCAAATATTCATTTAACAAAACATATACAAATTAATACCTAAATAGGGACATCGTAGTATACTTGAAGTATGATGTAAAGTTCACTTACAGAAAACTTACGAGTATACTTGCAGTATAAAACTACTAAACTAGTAGTTTACTGAGACTATATTTCAAAGTGTACTAAAAATGCTACTACACATATTTAACTAGTAAATGATCAGTATACCTATAAGTTTACTTTTAGTGTAGTTGCAGTAGAAACTAAAAACTTTGATGTAAACTTGTTGTGGACTCAAAGTTTACTACTGTTACACTTAAACTATACTTAAAAGTATACTTTTATATACTAGAAAGTGGGACAATTTAGTCCTAAGGAGTACTGAAATCCTTACACTTATGATATACTTCTAGTACACTAATATTTGTATACTTATTACATAAAGTATACTTAAAAATGAACTTTACTTAAGCATACTTAATAAAATAACCTTGAAGTATACTACTTTTTGGTAAGGGTATTCAAGAAACTCTTTTCAAGTGATTAAAAAAAAAAAAGAAAAAGAAAAAGAAAAAAAGAGATATAAAAATCACAAATATTTTATTATATTATATCAGCCCTTTAGGTTAGCTATTACACTGAGAAAGTTCTTTTTTTTTTTTTTTTTTTTTTTTTTTTGTGCAATATGCATTAGATGTTCAAAAGCCAGAAAATAATTAGCATTTTAGCACGTCTGGTTCTATTATTCTGAACTCAATAGGATTTTTAGTGAAATGCCTGAAAAAAAAAAAAGGTTTGTGGTTACCAAAAGCTCAGGATATGTTCACATTTTAGTCTACAGCATAAAATACACCCTAATAACAACCCCTTGTGATTTAAAGCTTTACTTGTTTTGAAAAAGGCACTGGCTAAGTGGCTAAACAGGTTAACTACTTATTAGTTGCTTTCATAGCTTTGTTGTGTTTAGAATTGAGCTCTAGCAAACTATTCAAACTCAGACTTTTAGGGAAAATGCTTTTTAAATAAAGCCTGACAGACGGTTATCAGAAGCTTAATGGTGATATGTTGAAGTCATGTGACCATGGTGTCGTTCATTTATAGCCTACGTTTAGCTTTTTACTCTAGGCCGCAAACTTTAAGTTGTGTTCATTTGTGAAGAATGTCTTGATGAACAAAATGTGTAAGAATCAATAGAATTAAGCTATTGTCGCTCACGGAGCTTGTTTTCTGCAGTAATCCAAAAGCCAGTGGAAAAATCCTATTGAGTTTTTGTGGAGTGAAACCAGGGTGATGTGAACTTCTGGACTGGCCTGCAAAAACACCTCATCACTGCAGCACTCGATGCACCATGGGTGGGCTAACCTGAGGATACTCTTGAAATATCCACTCATATTTTCTGGTGTCAGTGTGACTGACTCACGGCGACTTAAAAGGTGGCTTTCGGTTCATTATTCAAATGACCGTCCATTTTAGCAGGACTCACACTAATGGCAGCGAACAGCCCATCATTATCACTTCACTTATCACCCAGCAATTCCCCCCCACCAACACCTGCCTACCTGGATATCAATTATCCTGACAAGACCAGTCATCTCTGTTCTGATGCCAGTCCAGCCCTCGCTGTCTGTCTCGCCCTCAAATCCCCTCCAGGAATAGTCACAGTAACTCATAAGCAGAATCAAGGCTTCTCGAGCCCCTCATTCCAGCTTATGTGTCTCCTTCATGGTTTGGCAGGCAAACAGAGTTCGAATTGTTTGCCTGCGGAGGGTAAACTATGCATCAGCGCACTCTGCGCTTTATAAACAACCACATAACTTTTCAGTACCTCGGGTCCAGACGGTAATGACTTCAGAGACTCTCCAATAGGTGTGTGAGTATTTCCCATACACGTCTGAAAGAAGCGAATCCACACGAAGCCCGCAATTCCATCATTATCTGCTCATTATTGTACTGCTGTTGCCCAGGGCCATGAAGGGAGAGCTAATAGAGGAACTTGCAGTTTCAAAAATGGAGTTTTGTGCTACCTTTAAAGGAAAAGGAGTCAGAAAATGTGTCACCAGAATGAAGCCTGTGCAGAAGCTCTCAGTGCTGCTGCATTTTTAAACATGTCCCTTCACGATCAGTCACATCGCGAGAACCAGCGGTGTTTTGGTGTCAGTGATGTCAAGTCTGGTGCAACCTGCTCAAAAGCATCATTTCTGAACCGAACGAAAGAGCAAATCTGATTGTTGAGCTCCAACAGAGGGGAAAACTATTGGTGAAAGGCCCATTCCTCACATAAATGTCAGCCATATGAAGCAGGTTCTACTTTCATGTCGTTGTTGGAGCTTGTTAAGTTAAGAGATAATTTACATCCAGTTAGTTGTTATCGCAGAATAAATCCAGACTTGCATCACCCTGAAGGAGTTTATGCTGTGACAACAACCAACTGGATGCACATTATCCCACTTATTGCATGGCTACTTGCCACGTAAGTAAATAATTTGACACAAAATGCTGATTTGAGCTGAAATATTTCATTAGCTCTATAAAGGCAAAGCTTTTGCAAAGTAAAATGGATATTTAAGGCATAATGTACAATCTCTAATTACAAGAGTTTTCACCACATAAATAAAGATGAGGGCATAACATGCTATTTAGGAAGACATTTTACCTGTTTACTATCTTAAAATCCATTACAGTGTACAAAACAACTGTTCTAGCAACACTTTTAGCAATAAGACAAACACTGTTAACAATATTATGCAAGCCTACAAAAATGAAAATTCTGTCATTAATAACACCCTCATCTTGTGCTGAACCTGTAAGAGCTTTCTGATAAATAGTCCATGTGACATCAGTGGTTCAACCTTAACTTTATGAAGTTACGAGAATACTTTTTTGTGTGAAAACAAATATATAGAGAAGCAAGCAGCGATTATCGGGGTTGAAACATATGAAAAGACATTTTTTAGCAAGCCTGTAACCACCAAAATGTATTATTATTAAAAAAAATCCAGGTAATTTACCATAGAAATATTATGTTTTTTAACATTTATGACTGTTATAGCACCAGCTGTGGTCCGATCTCATTAACACTTTGCATGCCTATTTGCATTTGTTCAACAAGTTTTGTGAAGTTTTGAGTTTTCCTTTATAGGATTGTGGGTAAATTTGGACAGTCCCCTTTTCTAAACGACCCCGTTATAGCTTTCCAAAGGGTAAATTTCAACCCCAGAGAATTGTACTACCGGGGCTTTTTTTCCAGATTGAGTGAAAAACCCAGGACTAGTTCGCAGAAGCAGGTCTTTTACATCTTCTCAATCATTTAACAAGCGATTTGATTGACAGAAGTGGTTCTAGAGAGAAAGTTGTCGAGAATGAGGAGTTCTATCATATGATACGAATATCGCGTAGATATGTGAAAAAAAAGTGCAATGTACAATCACTCACGCCCTTGAAAAACCACGACCACGACCGTGCACACCAATTTTCATGCTTATCGGACTAAAGGTTGTGCAGTTATAGCCATTTTTAAGGTCTTTTCCCTCTTATAGTACCACCAAGTGGCCAAGCTCCACGATTTTCCCCCTGTGACCTCAGACTGCGCTCTTACATAAGTGTTCTTAGTTTGGCAAAGATATCCCATTCCGTTCAGGAGTTATAGGCTTTTTACTAAAAGTGGTCCTGCCCCTTTCGAACGTTTGGTGTCCCTTTGCGACGATGAGTTGAAAGTTCAACTACTTTTTTGATAATTATTGATATTTGCTCTCCAGAGAATCTTTCTGCACTGGTTTGGTTCTTATCAGGTGAAAAGTTTTTCACAAACTCCAAAATACCCCAAAATTTCCAACGACATAAAGCACTTGAGCCTGCAACGGTTTAGGAGTTATGAGAGATTTCATACTTTTGAACGCTGAAACGGCCCTGCCAGGTCAATTGGGGAGAGCCTTAGTGTTGGTGGTGTGAGTACTACCATCCCTCCAAGTTTAAAGTCTCTATGACTTACGGTTTGGTTTGGAGATCCTTGGTTTCAGTGCAGTTTGAAGCCCTAATGACTTTAGTGAACAATTTCTTCTCTTCTGTGTCGGTCTTCGCCGCACATTCAGGAGTTTACCACAACGCATGCATGTGATGCTGCTGACGCAGGAGCCAGTGTTCTGACATACAACCTGGATGCGCTGCACCTTGTCCTTACTACTTTTCTGGGCCTTAAACATGTCAGTTGCATTGTTGTCTATGCAGGAAAGTAAGAAAATATCTTAATTGTGTTCCAAAATGAACAAAGGTCTTACAGGTTTGGAATAACATTAGGGTGAGTAATTAATGACAGGATTTTCATTTTGGGGTGAATTATCCCTTTAACATAAGTCCTCCACTTTCATTATAAAGTAAATATAGTCAATAACTGAGGCACAAGATGACAGCAGTTGCGTTTGAGTGAAACGAGCGAGAG
This sequence comes from Labeo calbasu, assembly GCA_019740295.1. Taxonomy (NCBI): domain Eukaryota; kingdom Metazoa; phylum Chordata; class Actinopteri; order Cypriniformes; family Cyprinidae; genus Labeo; species Labeo calbasu. The sequence continues at coordinate 11,782 of JAHKKF010488035.1, read as the reverse complement.
CGCAGCGGTGTGATGTGAGAGATGTGAAATAAGCGCCAGCCTCAAATACCCGTATGAGCATTTGTTATTCTGCATTGCCAAATGACGACGGTTGTTATCAGGGAATAACATACCTCGGAATGTTGCGACTGACCAATCAGAATCGAGTATTCCAGGAAGGCGTGTAATAACTAATGTTAACTAATTGGACTGTACTGTAAAGAATTACCAAACATTCTTTCAATTCTGTGGTTGAGCGCTACAGTAACTTCATTCATCCCAAATTCCAAAACTTCCAAAGACATTCTCAAACTCTCACAATGCCCCAGGCCTTCAGTTTAATTAGGATTTATTTAAGCCCGTCTGATACACCATGTCGTCTTAGAGAAGTTAGTGCTGCATTTTTTTTTCTTTGACGTCTGACATGCGAATAGCATCTTGCCCTTCTCCTCAGCCTTCCAGCTTATGCTAAAAATGTTAGAAATGTTGCCGTCTTACTTGAAAGCACTACCTTCTTCTTGACTGGGAGAATGAATGAAGAGTACTGGGAGTTGGGAGGTGAATGGGGTTAACACTACATTGGATTTCTGAAACACAGTTGGAATTCTCATTGGCCAGTGGTTGCCTTTGTCAGGGTGTTTGGCAGAAAAAGTAATTTTTGAAAACCCTGGTGTTTTTCTTTTTGGTGTCCTTGCAAGTTCATTCCAAGCAACTGAAGGGAGATGGTGATGAAATCTTTGCACTTTTCCTCGCACCTCATATAAAATGCAAATTTCCTGAGGGTACACAACCATTTCAATGCATATAAATTTTCCTCACATCTACTTTATTTTATTTTATTATTATTATTTTTTTTTTTCCCCAGAAACAACCCTACTGTAGCCCATACATTTGCAAGGTCTTTAAAGTGTATCACAAAACTTTTGCCTGTACACAAACTCACTAGTTAATAAAAGTATTACTTCTATACTTTCCACCATTTCAGTCTACTTTTGCATTATAGAAGATTTAGACATGGTTAATATTGTGGGCTCAGTTAATTTTGAAAAATGCTCCAAATCAAGCTCATTTTGTAACTTGTTGGACCAGAAAGCACTAATCCAAAGTTTGCAGCAGCAGTTAAACTGAAAGTGCCAGAACAAATGTTTGTCAAATGTTCTAGCGGAGTTCATAAGATTCCTCAGCATGACTCCAAACAGCTGAAAGTTTTCTCATTCTGATGCAAGAACAAACTGCCATTAAAGCTTATTACCTCTGCCTCTTATTTCAATAATATATTCAATCCATTTCTCTAATCAACACACTACAAAGCAGCGTGAAGAGCGTCAGAAAAGAGTGAAGCAACAAGCCGATAGGCTGAAAGCTTGTCTTATTACACCTTGACATCAAAGACAGCAATGCTTCCCCCTATCAACACAAATGAGCATCTCAATCTCGTCAGGAAACAAGGGGAAAATTGGCCCGTGCTAATGTGCCATTTAAATGCAAAGAGCAATTTCTGCAGCGCTAGCTACAATTTTTTTTTTGGCTTTTTTGCACCTGATCTTCAAAGACGGCATGTCAAAGTTTTAGAGCAGGGTTGACGTGTTCCTGCAGCAGGGGGCAGTGGGAAGATCATGGCACTGCCCGTCTGTTTGAAGTCAAGCTCACAAAACTCAAGACCAGACACACTTCTGTTACGGGGCCAAAACATGTCTAGTTTTAATGATCTAGTCCAAAACCAAAAGTATAAACAAAGAGGGGCTCTCTGTAAACAGAATTTATTACTTCAGCTTCAATCAGTGTGTTTATATGTTCAATTTTAAGGGGCGTTCAGTTTGTGGAGATCACTCAGGAGTTTATAGGCTGTACACTATAGCAGGTGTTCCTCCTCGAATGCCGTCTCCAACTTTATGAGTCATCAGAATGCTGTCTGTACTCCCATTGCATCGCTGTTCATTTGCATAAAGTTGACTTAAAGATCAGCGACGTGCTGTCGCGCATGTCACTGGATATCAGAAACGCTCGCAGAAATGGAATGAACTTCCATTTGCACCAATTATACGTTTCATTCAGTAACCTTCATGTTTTGAGACACTTAAATGCAACCTGCCAATGTTTTAGTTATACTTTTTATATTTACACATAATAACATTTCACATTAATGCATAAGGTAAACTGTTTCTCGCAGTCTTTTTTTTTTATCATCCAAAGTACTATTCTCTATGGTTATATGTTTATAATGTTCTGTTTGAATTGACACAGCAAGTCTTGCCACAAATGAAAACTCGAATTGCCACTCATTTATTAAAACTCAGAATTTTACTTGCAGCTTTCATATATAATGCATTATAAGTTATTTTAATGTATTAAGTCTTGTAATGCACCATATCATGTATTGTATTATCTCACAATTAATCAGTATTACATTATAATTTTAATACATTACAAGTATTATATGGGACCCTGGACCACAAAACCAGTCATAAGTAGCATGGGTGTTGTAGCAATAGCCAAACATACATTGTATGGGTCAAAATGATTAATTTTTCTTTTATGCAAAAACTCATTAGAATATTATGTAAAGATCATGTTCCATGAAGATATTTTGTAAATTTCCTACCGTAAAAAATTGCAGAGGCTCTAACTTCCATTCAGCATATTTGATGTGCTCTTTGTATCACGTTTGTAATGACATTTTGCGGAAATGATGAAAATGTTATTTTTTGGGTGAACGATCTCTTTAACTGTGTTATTTTATCAGGGAAACAGCATAGTTTCAGCAAAAGGAGCCAAGGGAGATGCTCAAGATGCATTTGCTACTCATTAATTGATTACTCAACCAAAAAATCTTCATCTCATGCATTATTTTAAACAGAATTTTAATAGAAGTACAAATACTATTAGTACTATTTTTTAACAAACATATTACAGTATGCAACACATGGCAGAATTATTTAGTGCACCTTTAAGGCAACACAAACTGAAACAAAAGTGCGAAAGTTGGAATACAAAAGAGTTTTCACAGGAGTATCAGTATGCTACAGAGCCTGTCTGTTGTGTTAGAACTGCATTACACCCGTCTACCTTTCCTCTCTCTCTCTGTTTCACAGTTCCCCTTCATTGACATGCTGAACATACCCCAGTATGGATCAATAATATTGAGCAAATAGCACCCAATAAACTAAGCTGTTGTCTCAATTGGAGTGTCTTTAGCAGCTTTGATGGAATTTAACCCTCCAGATAAGTGCGGTATTGGACGGCTACTCAAAGAAATGTCAACACAAAGTGCCACAGATTGTCTTCAAGCTCCTCATGTCCAGTTAACAACATTATGTGCCGCTAGAATGAATCCAGGGTAGTAGACGGTTTATATCACATCATGAGTAGAATTAGATCACAATAATGATATATGCAGTATCCAACAATTTATATAAATAATCACGCAGTAATGTCTATTGGATAATCAACAAATTAAATATTTTAGCAAAAGAAAGGTAGTTTAACTCATCTTTTTATTTGAAAGCTTATGAACACAAACCAAAAGATTTTCCATAACAGATGAACAATAAGTGTGGCATCAATGCAGATTTGGTTGCTATCATTAATTCAATTTTTGCTAATCTTTTTTTATTTATTTTAATCTATTAATCATAATTGTGGCAAGAAAAGCACATTATTTGTCATCCATGAATTTATCAGTCAAAGGAAAATTGTAGACACAGAGCCACAAAAATGCATTGCTATCTTGGTAAAAACAGCAGAATGTGTTCAACTGAAAACACTGCAACAGTTGCGTCCGTGAGAGCACTTACTGTAGATGTGTAAAAACCCACAAGAGCGTCCACATTTTCACATCATACAAATTACTATTTAGAGTCGATTGCCATTATTAACGCAGGAAAAAGACCTGCGTGTGTCTGTAGCTCCTCATGTACCTTGTGGAGATGTACAATTACCGCTGAAACCATCTAAGCATGTTAACACAAAACTCCTACCTGAACAGCAGGACACGGCCTGAAGTGATACTTAAAGCACATTTATTATTGGAAGGACGTTGCCAGAGACACTTCAGCAAGACACCATGAGCAGCCATAACACTCTCTGCTTGTGGTCAGGAAAAACAGATGAGTATTGTATTCCCTCTTATAAACATTGAGGAGTTTGCAGAAAAAGATATTTAACTTTGGTAAAGCTATTTTATGGTCACATGAGCTGCTGCCTTCAAAGACAACTTCCTAATTATCATGGGTGACTTGGCATTTAAAACACAAAAGGCAGTAGGAGACCTCACTCCATTCCAGTTCAGTGTTAGCATGCTGCTAAGCTAAAAATGTGGCACTCTAGCACAAAATGACCTAACTACAGAGTTCCTAGGGGGACAAAGTGATGAAAACAAATATAAGATGAAAGGAGGACTATATTTCAGTGTCGTTGAGTGTGAACACAAAGTTTCTCAGGGGAACGCAATATTTTTTATGAGTGAAAGCAAATGTTTTGTGAAAAAACACAAAGTTACTCTGGGGAATGACACACTTTGCAAACAAATGCAAATATTTTGTGAAAAAAATGCAAAGTTACTCAAGAAACACGATACTTTTGTGAGTGAATGCTATTTTTTTGCAAGCGATGCTACGTCACTCGAGAAACCAATTCTTTTGAGAGTAATGCAAATGTTTTGTGAAAGAACACACAGTTACTTGAGGTTACTACACAATACTTTTGAGAGTAATTGCGTGACTTGACAGTAAGCCTTGACATGACAAATCAGCCGTTCACTGGTCCGAGTAAAAAAGTTACCTTTTTTTGTTTTGTTTGTTTTGTTTTGTTTTTTGTGTGTAAATGTAATCCATTCTGAAGCAATATTCTTATCACTGCTATATGATGTCTTACTTTAATCTAATCCTTAAATTGATTTCTAGGACACTTTTTAACTTTTTGAAGGGCAATATTTTCTTAACCTCACTAACCTTACTATGTGTCGTTTATGTAAAAGGCTTACATTTTATCAATAAAATTACTGCAATTACTTGAATTTTTATCAATAAAGTTGCAAATGCATAAATAATGTCATAAGATTAATGTTTTACTTTTTTAACACATTAATCTAAAATGCAAAAATGCAATGACAATTTTAAATATGTAACCAAACCACAATAAGGTGGCGGCAAATGTCTTAATGAGTGAGTCACTGATTGAACCAGTTCGTTCAAATGGCTAATTCATTCAGTAAATGTCTTTGAATGGCTCACTGAATCACTGACTCACCCGATTCACTAAAAAATGCTGAATCATTCAGTAACAAAACACCGCTGTGTGTTGCTTGGAGATGTGCGACTGTTCTGTCATGGCTCTGCTTAGAACTATTTTCGTTAGGAAAAACAGTCAATAATCTGTCTAAAATGTAAGTCAGTTAATATTAACTACTTGTTTATTAAACTACTGTTGTATAAAATCAATGTCACATTTGCAATTGTGCTGGTGCTTGGTCGTGTGATGTTGCTTACATATATCATGTATGTTACTGGACATGCAATATTTATCTTTTTTTCTACCACAGTATTACTGTTGCACCTGATAGTTTAGATTTTTCCGTGAGTCAGGTAGGCTGCACGAGCCTTAACTGACGTAACCTTGATACTGTCTGTCAGTTATCAGTCACCGTTTACGCTGAAAGTAATAAAATCAGAATCATTCTCACCAAAGCTCCGGTGCTGCCTTAGGTATTGTTTGCTATGTTTTTAATCAGGTTGCTTGTTCGGTCGTGCAAGAAAAATTCTCTTACGCTTGCCCCATCACAAAATCCACTTGTCGAAATGCAAATGTTTTGTGAAAGGGCGCAAAGTTACTCGGGATAACACAATACTTTTGTGAGTGAATGTTAATGTTTGCAAATGATACCCGGGGAAAGCAATACTTTGATAGTAAATGCAAATGTTTTGTAAAAAAAGAAAAGTTACTTGAGGGAACACAATTTTGCAAACAAACAAAAATGTTTTGTGGAAAAGTGCAAAGTTACTTGGGAAAATGTTTTGTTAAAGAACTTCTCCGGGAACGCAATACTTTTGCACATGAACGCAATTGTTTTGCGAAAGAATGCAAAGTTTGTCTGGGAACACAATACTTCTGCAAAGAAACGCAAACGTTTTGAGAAAAAACACAAAGCTACTCTTGGAATGCAGTACTCTTGCAAACTAACTCAAATGTTTTACAAAAGAACGCAAAGTTGCTCAGGGAAACACAATCGTTTTTCAGACAAACAAAGATATTCGGGGGAATACAATACTTTTGCAAATGAATGCAAATGTTTTGTGAAAGCATGCAAAGTTTCTCTGGGAACTCAGTATTTTTGCAAACGTACATAAGCACTGAAACATAATTTTTCCTCCCACCTTATATCATTTCCATCAAAAGGAAAATTCAGAATTTTTCAGGGAAAATTACATTATCTCTCTCTCTCTCTCTCTTTCTCTCTCTCTTTTTCTCACTGAGCTTGTTGTAATGCATTCTGTTATCTTTTTATCCTGATACATGCATTGCTTTCTTATGTTTTAAAGATACAGCCAGTTCACATATAGATAAACATGGGAAACATTCAAATTACAATCAAACGTTTATTACAGCACAGCACAACAAAACTTACCTCGTATAAGGTCAGAGGTCATGTGCGGCCAGCTGTAGGTCCGTACGAGCTGCCAATCAAAATCATCTTCCTGTGCCTGTCTGTATTCACATAGGCTGGGGTCGGAGTCTTCCTCAAACGTGCAGCCAGCTGGAGAGAGAGAACGCATTCTTAGAACCAAACTATACTTAGGTGGTCAATTTACTTTGCGTTTGCTTTTGTAGGTCAGTGTAACTGATCTTTTGAAATACTCTGAAAAGTAACAAATTCCAACATCCTACTTGGGAAAGCGCAACTTAAGCCATTACTTCAACTGAAGTTCAACTCGACACTTGTAAATTTGCAGAAATTCACAACAATTTCACACATACATGGCGGAACCCAGAGAGACACACTTAATGATGTCCCCATAGAGCTACCTGAATAAAGACCTCTCAAAGGCACTGTAGCAAAAACAGCAAGCTTAATTGCAAGGGTCAGTGAACAGACACAAAATTCTGGTGACCTTTTAGTATAGAGATCAATTCTCACTATTAACTAGCTGCTTATTAGCATGTCTATTATTAACATACTGACTGTTTAATAATAATAAGTATAAAGCATTTATTCTACATGACCATATTCTACATTCCTAATCCCACCCAATATCTAAACTTAACAAATATTAATTATTAATAAGCAGCAAATTAGGAATTTCTTGAGGTAAAAGTCGTAGTTAATGGATTGTTAATAGTGTGAAATGAACCTTAAAATAAAGCGTGACCAAAATTCTCATATGAAACGAAACTGTGAGTGTTTTTGGTGCATTAAAGCTTGACCAACATCATAAAGGACTTCAGGGAAGAAAATAAAATGAGTTGATAATGACCTCTTTAAACAGAAAACAACCAAAAGCTCCACATTTTTGATCACACTTTTACAACTTTTTATGAGAACAGTAGGATGATTGCTGCTTTAGGCAAATGATGTATTTCTGTAAATAACTTCATGTGAGTTTGCTAGCTTTGTAGTGGAAAAGGAACCTCAGGGCTGTTGTGTTCGAGTAATTAAATATTCCGCACAAAACTACGACTTACTTTGTAGCTGCAATCTTTCAGGAGTGACACGGTACTCTGTGTCTTTGACTAAGAAGAAAGACTTTGTTCAGACAGCGAAAATCTGATTTTTGGCACATCCGAGTCAAATCTCTTTAGTTGTTTACAAAGAGAAAAAGACATTTATTCTGGATTTTTCAATCTAGACTGATTGGAAAAATATGCCTCAACTTACAATTTGCAAAACTTCAAAAACATACCTATACATACATTTCACTGCAGTTTGTAGCTGAAATGAACACTAGAGGCGATAAAATACCAACAAATTATATTCCTTTTCACACAAACTACGATGTGGCTATGATGATGTTATGACATCAAATAGTGCATGATTAGTAAACTCGTATATTTTGAGGTTTGCTTCGCATAATTAGCTCCAGACATATGGCTTTTCTGACATAGTAAAATTGCTCGGTAGCACACCTGGTAGAGACCTGGACTTGCAGCGTAAGTCATGAAAGCAAGCTGAAATGTCATGGCTGCTTTAGTTTTGGGTTTTTATTTAATGTTTGCTTTTGTTAACACTTCAGTTAAAGTAGTCCACTTCCAAAACAAAGATTCACATATAATGTACTCACCCCCTTGTCATCCAAGATATTCATGTATTTCTTTCTTCAGTCGAAAAGAAATTATGTTTTTTTGAGGAAAACATTTCAGGATTTTTCTCCATATAATGGACTGATATGGTGCCCCGAGTTGAACTTCCAAAATGCAGTTTAAATGCAGCTTCAAACGATCCCAAATGCGGCTGTAAAAGATCCCAGCCGAGAAAGAAGGGTCTTATCTAGCGAAATGATCGATCGGTTATTTTCATAAAAATAATACAATTTACATACTTTTTAATCTTAAACGCTCGTCTTGCCTTTCTCTCCCTGAACTCTGTGTATTCTGGTTCAAGACAGTTAGGGTATGTCGAAAAACTCAAATCGTATTTTCTCCCTCAGCTTCAAAAATCGTTTCAAAATCATCCTACATCGCTGCAGAAGTACCGACCGACTGAGATGGGAGTTTTTCGACATACCCTAACTGTCACAAACCAAAAACAGTTCAGGCAGAGTGAGACAAGACGAGCGTTTCGCATTAAAAAGTATATAAATTGCATTATTTTTATTAAAATAGCCGATCGTTATGCTAGATAAGACCCCTCTTCCTCGGCTGGGATCGTTTATAACCGCATTTGGAATTTGGAAGTTCAAAATCGGGGCACCATATCAATCCATTATATGGATGACAAGGGGGTGAGTACATTATTTGTAAATTGTTGTTCTGGAAGTGGACTTAGTGTAGCTGCCACTCACCAGGCATTTCATTTTTGAACTGCCATAATACGTACAACAACTAATGTAACAAAGTGGTGTCAGATTATATGAAATACAGTCATTTTTGTATATTATTGGGCACTGACGACACTGTCTAAACAAACCGATTTGTTTGGGGTCTATTACTTGTAAAATAACAGTACAAAGAGTCAGTTCTAAAAATTGGATTTGGAAAACCAATTGGAATTGTGTGTAGTGTGAAGAAAGGCTAATCACCCGCACTAAAACTAATGAGGCAAACGAAAAAGACGACTCTCTCGACGGTGCACGTACTGATGTGGCATCATCTCAAGAAAAAATGATTGAGTGTCACACCTGAACTCAGACTCCAGCTAAAAGCTTTTCGGTGCCTTTTGTTTTCCTTAATTGCATCTAATAGCTCTGGTTTCCTCAGCTCTGTGTGTAAGTGGAGGTGTGTGTTTCGCCTCAATTAGCTCCAGGCTTGGAGGATGGGGAGGTAAAGACGGGTCAGGTAGATTGCTGTCAGCTGCCAAACATCAGCATCACACCAGAGACACAGAAACAGAGCACGAAACACACGTAATAGGCTCATCGCCGGTGTGAGGTGACCCTCTCCTGTGTGTGTGTGTGTTCGGGAAACATGCTATCAGCAGGCTCTCAGCAGAAGCTAATAATACTCCATCTAGAGTAGCATCTAAAAACAGCAGCACTCTCACAAGCACATGCTCTCACGCTACATTACAGGTGGCGAAATTATAGCCACAGCCAGGAAAGTGGACCAAACTGTTCACACAAACAGCAGAAAATCTCAGCAAAGACATGCACTCTCAGCTCCTTGATTGATCAAGTGTACAATTATGTTAACATTGGATTAACAAATACACTACCTTTTGGAGTGCTACTTATGCACAATGCACATGTCTTAATATTAAGCCTTAAATATGTTTTAATGTCACTACGGATGAAAACTGTATGATCTTTAAATGATATCGGTCTTTAAGTGCACAATATTTAAAATGTACCTAAAGCATACTTGCAATAGTTCCACTTTAGCACAATCAAATATACTTAAGTATATATTTAGTTGGACTACTTCCACACAAAGTGCATTCTAGTACAAAATTAGTTGTTCAAATTTATCAGACTTTAAATATACCAGTTTAGAATACAAACAGTACAATTGCGGGGCATTTTTATTAAGTACATACTATGTAATTTGAATTTGTAGTATACAACATAAATGTATCTTATGTTACAGAAACAGCATAATAATAACATGTAGCAAATCTATAAGGTGGAGCTGGAGAAGGTGGAGGGTTTCAGAGCAGCTCTAAAAGCGCACTGCAAAATGCTCTACTGAATGCTAACCGGCCATTTAAATATAAAGCAGCAAGTTCATTGGCTGCGTATTTAACGTGAACCAATCAGCTTGTGACAAGTAGTTTAACGCTGTGAATATCATCAACCTGTTCCATCTAGAGTTTAATGACATAACTTGGCATTTACTTTAAATTGTAATAATATCTAAATTCAGAATTTTACTGTATTTTCAACAAATAAATCCAGCCCCGGTAAGAATAAAATATTTTTTCCAAAAGGATTGGGACTTTTGAATGGAAGTGTACCCTGGTGAAAAATAAATATACTAAAATGTATTTAAGAAGCATTTATTTCATGCTAAGTATACTACAAATAAGTACTTATATACTTAATAAAAATACCCTTTTAGCACACTAAACGGGTATATTTAAAGTCTGCTAAATTGGAACAACTAATTTTGCACTTAATCCACTTTAATTGTGCAAAAGTAGTGCTGTATATTTGATTGTGCTAAAGTGGAACTATTGCAAATATACTTTAGGTACACTTTAAATAATATTGTTTTTTAAGTGCAAAATATTTAAAGATCATACAATCCTCATCAATACTGACATTAAAATATATTTAAGCTGCAATATTAAGAAATGTGCATTGTGCACAAGTAGTACTCCAAATAAAGTTTAATTAGAATTTTTAATTAATAGTTTTTTTTTTTGTTTTTTTTTTGTATATATATAGTCTTGAGTGATATGTCAGTAAATATTGTAATAGACTTGAAATGTAGTAAAATAAAATAAATGAATTTTAAATCTATTACTTTTTTTTACTATGGTATTAGTACTACTATGGTAGTAGTATTTTATAATTATCTTAAGTAATAATTAATTGTTGTCACAGGCAAGCACGTTCCTAATTAGCTGTCATATCACGCAGATAATGATTGGCTATCTGTACATTAACCTGCTAATTACTGGCAAAGATTATAGCAACCAGAAATATTCATGTGTTATGCATTTTGTACAAATCTCGCTACCATATGTAGCAAAGACAGCAAATCAGTGTGTTTCTATAATGGTATGAGAATTTTTCCGCAGCAGATGTGAGCGGCATATCACAACATGTCAAAACTAAATAACTCCCATTATAATCAACAAAGCTGTCTACGCTGAAAGAGCCAGAGTTCAGCTAACGGATGTTATGTTTTTGTTTTTGAAGTTGCTTCAACCACTTTATTTTTCCTGTCTGTCTGAAATTAAATGATTAGAACTTTTGGCCATCACATCAAACTAAGCTCATTATTTTCTGCCCCTTTAAATTACCATCTTTTGTTTTACCCATACGGAAATGTAATATATGACATATATGTCCCTATATCAGAAGTGCTACTCTCATATATGTTAAATATAGGGTAATATATTATTATCACATATATCCATCTTCTGGATATATGTAGATATATGTTTATAACATATACAAATTTCCCATAGTACAATTTGTATATAAACATA
>JAHKKF010488034.1:0-21585 GCA_019740295.1 Labeo calbasu | reverse complement strand
GAGCAGGGATGTAAGTTAGACAAGAACATCTCCGATTGAGCGATTGAGGTGTTGTGTTGCTGGATGTAATAATGAACATAGTGGTCGTCATTTACTCCTGATATCTGAGCCGTTGAAGATGCTGTGGGTTACGTTTGTTTGTGAATGGAATGCGGCTCCCGATCTACATAAATGCGTCTGTGTTCGCGCAAATCATGCGTGATCCAGCTTCACTTACAGCAAAAGTGAGTGTAAGGGTTTTTTTATGAATCTCTGCAATCACCTTTCCTAACAACGTGCTAGTTAGCAAGTTTTGCAGCTAAACCCGCTAAATGTGGCTAAAGTAAACAATCTCTTGAGAAGAGAGGGGCGGGGCGAGCAGAGCTCATTTGCATTTAAAGGAAGAATCCCTCAGAATGGGACGATTTTTGCAGAGCTCATTTTGACAAGGTAAAAAAGGTGTTGTTTTACACAATCATTGAGAATTTTTAACCAAAGTATATTATAGACTTTTCATTAAGACCCTAAAGAATCATATCAACTTGTGAAAAATGGGCATCCGATGACCCCTTTAAGTTCTAATAAAGTCAAATTAAATGATCAAAGTTTTACTTTAAAGAACCAATTTGCAATATCAAGCATGAAAACCAGCTGCTAAAAATAGCTGGACGTGGATGAAACCGGAAGTAAGGTGGATAAATTTCAACTAAATCATATAATCAGTAGTTTGATTTATATTGACACTGTAAAGCCACACCTACACTGAAATATCATTGGTCCAAAATCCCACTTCCACATAAGTGTATATTACACAGCTGTTCTGATTTTGTTGCACCATGTAGCACTTTTGTTTTCAGTGTGAAAAGACCATTTACAGCTGGTTAAGGGTGTAAATTATTAAAAATGGCGAACCAAGAACCTGGTTTCTGAATTGTATCAGATTAAATCTATATCAGTGTTAACCAAATGTCAAGTCCTCTCAAATAATAGCAGTGCCTTCATTGATTGAGCCGAGAATCGATTGACTTTGCAGGACGTCGTTTTTATGAGCAAAACAGGGTCAAGAAAATGCTTTCAGGACAGAAGGAGACCAGGTCAAGTCTCAAACGTCAATAGCAGCTTTCTTTTGATTGTTTAATGGAGATTTACCGTCTGATTGGGATTATTAATGCTGGCAGCAGAAGATGGGGCGAAGTCATATATCTTGAATGAGTGTGATCAAAAATGGCATAATTCTATTGGTAAAATTCGGAAATGATTATCTTAGAATTTCGTAATACACTATAACCCGCGCAGTAAAAAAAACAACTTTTTTTGGCATTGTAAATAACGATTATTGAAGCATTTTTACAAGAAAATAGTTCCGCATTTGTATTTCAAAATTTCATGTTTAATTCACTGTTACACTTGATAAAAACTAATTTCACTTAGAAATTGGTAGTACATTTCACAAACAATTACGTAGAAAAAAGAAGCAACATAGTAAATTAAACATGAAATTTTGAAGTAGAAAAACTGAAATATTTTCTATTACTGTACACTGATATCCTGCAATTATTACCTTAAAGAGTTATTACTATTGCTTAGTTTTATTTGTGTAACTTAGTGTTTTTAAGTTGATTCTGTGTTGTTAAATTAAATTATTAAAAATTATTCTTCTATCAAATATGTAAATAATAATTTACACATGAAGCACATTTCAGGTCAACATTTTTAGACAGTCCAATTTAGTAACCAATTTAGTTGTGTGTGTGTTTGTGTAATGGGGAGCTCAGGTGCTGTTTATTTTATTTTATTTTATTGGTGATACTTTACAATAAGGTGAGATTTGTTAACAGTAATGTATTAACTAGCATGAACAAACAAGGAACAATACATTTATTACACTATTTCTTAATCCTTAATGTTAGTTATAAAAATACAGTTGTTCATTGTAAGTTCACAGTAAATTAACTAATGTTAACAAACACAACTTGTGATTTTATTAATGCAGTAGTAAATGTTGAAATTAACATTAACTAAGATTAAAAAATGCTGTAGAAGAATTGATCATTCTTAGTTTATGTTAACTAATATAGTTAGTTAACTATTGTTAACTAATGAAACTTGTTGTGTTTGAGATGTTTGAGATGTTTTCTTTTTTTATGATATATGTTAAATTTCGTTGATTTGGTTTTAAGTTTATTGTTATTTCATTTGTATATTTATTATGTGTTTTCCTTTTGTATTTTTTGAAATGGTTCCAAATAAATAAATAAATAGTTAAAAAAAGTTCAAACCTTATTGTAGTGTTACTGTTTTATTTTATTTGCTTATTTTATTATTTTATTTTATTTCTTTGAAGTGTTAGATAGCAATTAAAACTGATCTTTTTCCAACTCTTTTTACTGCAGAGTAAAAAATAATTAATAATTCAATTCAAGTTGTTTTTGAAGACGAAGAGGCTTTGAAGTGAAGTTCTAGCCTTGACTATATTTGATCTCAGCTTATCACACATATCTGCAAAGTGTATATGTCTTGTTCTCTCTTTCTCTCTCTCGTGTGTGTGTGAAGCTGCAGTGATTGAACAATGGTTTGATTTATGCGTGTGACTGGTGTCGGAGTGACACGTCTTCTCTGTCCCTGCTGAAATCCAGCACACAGTGTCTCTCTACAACACGACTGCGGCTGATCCTCATTCTCACGCTGCTGCTACTGACACATTACCACTGACAGCCGATACGGAGCGGGAACCGTCCTGACATGGCAGCTAACTAAACCCTTTTGTGATCCTGCTGAACGCAGAGCAAAAGTGCGGGTGGCGTGTGAGCGAAAACAAAAGAACGAGAGTCTAGCGGTGCTGAGCATCATTATTCACACCTGTCCACACCATGATCCGCTTTTCGTAACCTCATCGTTTTCCCATTCTGCTTTCTCATAATTTCTACTCATCACGAATTCCACCCTTTTAAAAACTCAGCGGTGACTATAGACAATGGGCTCATTTCTCATTTGTGGGCCATTTTGTCCAGCTTATTAATCATGTTCGCCCACACGCGTACACACTCATGCTCGGCTCACGGTTGTGTGTCTGGAGCACATTATGGAGTGTGTCATAATCAGAGGCGTGTTTGGCGTAGATAATGTATTGGTTTTTTGAGAAATGAGCCTGCTGACGTACATTAATATCTGTCGAGAGGACCGCCGCACATTCTGGAGCATTAAAAGACGTCTCATTTACAATTCAAATGTAATGATAAAAACAGAAGTGATGTTCGCCTGTGCAGAGGTTACTGTCACTATGTCTTCTGAGTTACTTTAGTGTGTTGCTAGGGTGCTTTGGGTCAAGTCTGGTTTTTGACCAATTAGAGATCAGATATTCTGGCTTTGTGCATTTTAAAAAAAAATATATATTACAGTGCAAACCAAAATTAATATTTTTAGGCACTTAAAGTTAATTGTAATCATACGAGAATGTCTTAAAGCTTGCATTTATATTACGGTAAATGTAATTGAGAGCGATTTTTGACCTAATTAAAGGGGACATCGGATGCAAAATGTATTTTTACATGGTGTTTGCATACTATTTTTAATTGCCAAAAAACTAAACACACTGTAAAAAACAATTTGTTGAGTCAACTTAAAATGATTTGTTACCAGTCTGCCTTAACATTTTAAGTTCAGTCGACTCAAAAACGTTTAGTCGACTTGAAATGTTAAGCTGTACTAAGTGACAACTTAGATATTTGAGTTGATTCGACTTAAAATTTTAAGGCAGCTGTGTAACAAGCCCAGCTTTTAAGTTTAACAAACCAAATTTTTTGTTTAGCCAACTCAAATATCTAACACCGTGTCCTAACTACACGTGACGTGACAGGATTCCAGCGACAAGCAATTTGGGTGTCCACACCAGACACGGGAAATGGGCAGGTTTATGATCTAATAGATAAATATTAAACCTTTTAAATATAATCAAAACTACGTACTGAGTGAGTGATACCATATTTGTTATGGAATGCACTTGTTGGTTCGCAGTGAGTTCGCAGTTTTAAGCCTCCATGTTTGCTTTAATTTATTTTCAAGATCTGAGGTAAACTGTCTATTGTTGCTTTCAGTATGGCTATAAATGACACGCAATATGATATTCAAACTTTCAGTAGACACTTTTAACATTGAATAAAGTACATAATCAGCACCTGAGATTATCACTGTCATAGTTTGTATGTTGTTGTTCCAGCTGCGATCTTGTGGAAATAGAAAATAAATTTCTAAATTAAAAATTTAGTGTGTTGCAGCTAATTAGGACAAAGATTAACATGGAAAAGATACCTTTTATCGTGTGTCGCGGTGTCACGTTGCGTGTAGTTAGGACACGGTGTAAGTTGTCACTTCGTGCAACTTAACATTTCCAGTTTACTAAACTTATTTGAGTTGACTGAACTTAAAATTTTATTAAGTTGAAAAATTATTTTAAGTTGACTCAACAAATTGTGTTTTTGTTTTGTTTTGTTTTGTTTTTTATAGTGCAGTTTCAATTATCATGCTGTTTTTATTTTCAGAGCAGTATGATTTCATATTGCTCAGGCCTCGCCCACGGCCAATTATGGACTGTCCCGTATTAGCATATTTCCACCCACCCTTTCTGCCAGTTGTACGCTGTCCGCCATTCGCTCCATGCTCGAGCAGCTGTAGCGACTACAATGTCTCGTAAGCAATGCAGGTGTTTTGTATTTGGATGTAAAAGTGAACATAAGAGTCACTGAATACACAAAAAATGGAAGAGAGGGGCGGGGTGAGCAGAGCTCATTATCAATTAAAGAGCCAAGCACCGAAAGGGCTCGCTGTTAACAGAGCTGATTTTGACATGTTAAAAAGGGTGTTGTTTTACACGACCATCGAGGAATTTTAACCAAAGTATGTTACAGACATTTCATGAAGACCCTAAACAATCAGTACAACTGAAAAGTAAGAGCACTTGATTTGAGGTCTCATTCATGCTCAATCCATAATTATAAGTATGAGCAATAGGCTTAGCATCCATCGCTAATAGTTATTCAGAGGTCATTTAGATACTTGTTTCCTTGTAACTACCATGTCAGATTTCAGCTAGAATACTGACACTAATTTATCATTTATAAAGCAATTATCAGAGCGGGAGCTGAGTGTATCAGCTGGCAAAATTATTTTTTCCCTTCTCTTGGTCTCTCAGAGGGGTCGTTTCTAAGCAACAGAAGCAGCTGGCTTTTAAACATGAAGCCAAACGTGAGATCATCGGATTCAGAGTCCCTCCGGGGGTCGTATAGTGTCCAGTTGAGTCGGGGAGGGTCCGGCCTTTGTGTGGATTGAAGCAGGGCGGGGTCGACCGAAGCTGGGGGAAAAAGAGATAAAAGAGGGAAAAACAGAAAGCCAGAATAATTTCGGTAAAATGTCAGGAAGTATAAAGACAGCAGGGCCGAAATCAGGGTCAGACATTTCAGAATAGTATTAAACGGCTGTGCTAGCAGATACAGTCACTTTACAGAAACGTGACAGATTTCTTTCTTTTGAGTTCGGTATCAGAGATGCTGCTTTCAATCTGAAGTTGTCTCTCTGTTCTTTTTAATCTAGCGCTCCCTCTCGCTCTTTCTTCTCCATTTGTCACAGGGTATCTTTATATAATATATTCTTCTGCCTGTTCATTCTTTCTTTCTCATATCTTTGTCTCTTATTATCAGACTCCGTGCTGATCATTCCACAAAATGTCTGGATGTTTCTCACTACGCTCCATGCAGAACAGGATTGTGGTACCTGAAATGATAATGTTAATGTTTAATGCATGCATCAGCATTACTATTGCTCATTCTTTAGGGATTTTAACTATACTGAAGTATTGAGACTCTCAAATCAAATTCATGCATATTGAGGAGAGGTGTGATATTGTTTTGTGCCACACAAGTATTGATAAAATGCGTGAAAAAATCACACATTCTTACACTGAAGCAGAGACCCAAGTCATTGTGGAAAAACAAGTGCACTTAATTGTACTGAATGTGCACTTTTGTGTGCTTAAAATCTTAAAAGTATATTTGTAATAAATATAGCTGCAAGCAACAATTACCGGGGTTCAAGCGTTTTAAGGCATTTAAACACGTATGAAAAACAACATTATTTAGAAAGCCTTATAACCACCTAAATCAGTGATTTAAAAAAGTATTAAAATGTTAAAAAAGTATGTTTATTTAACAGTTATGACTGTTATAGCACCAGTTGTGGTCTAATCTCCTTTAAACTTTGCATGCTTGTTTAGAATCAACTGTTGCATGTGCTCAGCAGGTTTTGTGAAGTTTTGAGTTTTCTTTTAGGCTTTATAGGATTTTGGGTAAATTTGGACAGGCCCCTTTTCTAAATGACTCAGTTATAGCTTCCCAAAGGGTAAATTTCAACATTTTTTTGATAATTATTCACCTAGAGAGTCCAGAGAATTGTACTACAGTGTTTTTTTCGAGATGAAAAACCTAGGACTAGTTCACAAAAGTACATCTCAATCATTTAACAAACGATTTGATTGACAGCAGTGATTCTAGAGGCGAAGTTGTCCAGATGCAGGCATGTTTTTTGAGATACACAAAAAACCAGCGTAAGCCAAAGATTTCAACGACATAAGCCACACTCTTAAAAATAAAGGTGCTTTAAAAGGTTCTTCACAGCGATGCCGTAGAACAGGAGTGCTCAACCCTGTTCCTGGAGATCTACCTTCCTGCAGAGTTCAGCTCCAACCCTGATCAAACACAACTGAACCAACTAATTGGCATCTGAAAGTACACTTGATAATTACAGACAGGTGTGTTTGATCAGGGTTGGAACTAAACTCTGCAGGAAGGTAGATCTCCAGGAACAGGGTTGGGCACCCCTGCCATAGAAGAACCATTTTTGGTTCCACAAAGAGCCATTCAGTCACAGGTTCTTTAAAGAACCATCTCTTTCTTACCTTTTTATAATCTGAAGAACCTTCTTTTGCCACAAAGAACCTTTAGTGAAACAGAAAGGTTCTTCACATGTTAAAGGTTCTTTATAAAACCATTTAAACAAAAAAGCATCGTGAAGCACCTTTATTTTTAAGAGTGCACTTGAGTGTGCGACTGACAGTTTAGGAGTTATAAGCGTTTTCGTACCTTTGATCGCTGTAGCGCCCCCCGTCAGGCCCAATGGGGCGAGCCTCGGCCACGTTGTTGGCGGTGTGAGTACTACCATCCCTCCAAGTTTCAAGTCTCCATGACTTACGACAATCAGTTTTAAGTGGAGATTGCTGATCCTTGGCCATTCTAACAATTACAATAGGGTGTCACGGCTATGCGCTTGAACCCTTTATAAACTGTACTTGCAGATAATATAATATTAAGGAAATAAAAGAACACTTAAGGAGGAGACACTTTCATAACTGTCTCTTGCATATAATGTCAAATTAAAAGTTTTCCAAGAGTAACCATCTCCCATTAACTAACAACATAAATGAAATGTTTTATTGCATTAATTTAATTGAGGTCTCAGTAAACCTGTAGGGTCTTGCATGAGTCACTCTTGAGTGGTCGATGAGCCGCAGTAATAGGCATGCAGCACTCTGTCTTTCTCTTAGATTGAGTCCAGCAGAGCATTACTGACGTTTTACATTAAAGCAGCTAAATTTGCTGTCAGAAATGTAGTTAATGCTGTGTGTGTCTGTGTGGAGCAAATGATTGTGTATGATTGTACGTGAGAATTAAAGGGATAGTTCACCCAAAAATGGGTGAAAAATTTTGTCATTAATTACTCACATCCTCGTTCCAAACCCGTAAGACCTTCGTTCATCTTCAGAACACAAATTAAGATATTTGTGATGAAATCCGAGAGCTTTTGTGTTCTGAAGATGAACAAAGGTCTTACGGGTTTGGAACAACATGAGGGTAACTATTTAATGACAGGATTTTCATTTTGGGTGAACTATCCCACTTTTTAATGTAGTAAACAGACAAAAATCTAAGATATAGCCTAGTGAAAAGACATTTTGTAGAAACTGAGATGAGTACATTTGAGGTCATTTGTGTTTACATGTAATAGTTGAACACTGTTCAGTGATTTTTTTTTTGTGGGCAAAAAAACAAAACAAAACGTGATCTGAAATTTTGTGCGCGTTTTGCAGCGAGTTCAAGATGGTCACAACAGATTCACCACATTGACCAACAGAAAGCTGCTTGGTTAAAACTTCAGATTCTACTCTAAAAGAAGTGTGCTTTATGGTTTTTAATGCATGCTTGTAGTGTATATCTTTAAAGTATGTAATTTAAAAACTGTACTTACACTTGTAAAAATATTACTTAAATATAAGATCACTTAAGTGTAACTGGGATACTTTCATGACTGTTTCTTAACACACTTAAGTACACTAATCAATGTTTTATTCATCTTTTATAATGTTTTAAAATAGTAGTTATTTTGATGTGCTGATTAGCATAATAAAGCACAGGTAAAGTACTGAGTAATAAAAGTAATGATAATTTTAACCATAGTGTGTTATTTCATATTGCATTTGAAGCTAATATATTTTAAATGTACAAAATTGCAATGTCATCATTACAAATGTATAATATATTTAAATACAAATGTACATAAAGCATATTTTAATTATAGTCATAAATGCTTGACAGTACATTCAGTATTTCACTTTAACTATATTTCAAAGACAATAAAAGTAATTATGAAATTACATAGCTGTGGGACAGTTCACCTAAAAATGAAAATTCTGTCATTTACTCATCCTCAAGTTATTCTAAGGCTGAGTTTCTTTCTTCTGTTGAACATGCAAGAAGATATTTTGAAGAATGTTTATAACCAAACAGCTGACGGTAGCCATTTACTTCCATAGTGTTTTTTTTCCATGCTATGAAAGGGGGGCCGTCAACTGTTTGGTTACAAACAATCTTATAAAAATGAAACTCAGGTTGACGATGAATAAATGATGACAATTTTCATTTTTGGCCAAACTGTTCCTTTAAATTGGGTCAACAGTGCATTCTTAGTTTCTTAATATGCATTTAACATAAATTCAAACTGTAATATATTTTCATTAAATAGTAATAACATGCAATTAGGTATCCAAAAACTTGAAACTTAAGTATATTCTTTTAAAGATAAATACTTGTTTTAAAGTAATGCTAAAGAGTATGTCTTGGTATTTACAGCCATTTTGATTTATCATGTGCTATTTCTGAAAGTGGCCTGGTAATTATAACTTCGCAATTGTGTAGTTTATTTTATCATTTTTTTAAATTACAAAGAGCACATTTGACTGTGTTATTTGGTGACGTACTGTTTCAGTAAATTACATTTTCAGCAGGAAGTGTTTTTGGTGGCTTGTCTCCCTAGACGTTGTTGTGTGTTGTTGCTCGGGCATGTGGTTGCTTTCTGTGTTCCCATTGGCTGGCATTTCCTTAAGGAGGCTGTTGTGCTGGGCAGGAGAGCACATCCTGTTCTCATCAGCTCACTGAAGCCAGGCCCGACTCACAATTCCAGTCAGCTCTGACTGCCATGAGCAAAGAAAGGGACCTGGCGTTGCCACGGCGACCTGAGCACTTCACCACCCCGGGCCTTGGGGTTCGGAGTTTGGCGAGAGGAACGAAGAGATCAGAGAAGTGGAGGGGAGGAGGAGAGGGGCCAAGAAAGAAGGGTGTGAAATGAATTTAACAAAAAGAGAATAGGGAAGAGTGTCAAGTCAGTAAATGGAGAAATGAAAGAGGATGAGACAGAAAGGGAATGACAAAGAAAATGGAGCCAGTGGAATCCAGTCTATCAAAGAAAGCACTTTTAAGCACAGAATCTACCAGTGAGTTTTTCGTAAACAGTCAACATGAAATGCTCCAGCTCTAAAACAATTTCCATTTTCTGATGATGTCATCAAGGCTGTGCAAGCTAATTGTTTGATCAATTGCTAAATAGCTTTTTAGGCGTTGTTTTAGGTTAATGTTGTAAGTTAACCTAAACCTCGCATTTTAAAGGGGTCATCGGATGCAAAACTCACTGGTTGTGCACAGTGAAAAATCAGAAAAATCCACCTAGTGGTATTTTTTAAAATCTTTATAAGTAATATCTCCTTTTTTAAATCAAGCCATTCTCAGCATCTTGTCTGTGTGACATCACAAAAACCCAGGCCACTCCCACAATAGTTGATTGACACGGCCGTCTTACCTTAGACCCGCCCTGATTGAGCTGTGAACTGTCCGCCATTGTTTCGACTCCAGTGTAGGGGAAGACAAGAATGTCTCCGTTGAGCGAATGAGGTGTTCTGTTGTTGGATGTAATAATGATCATAGCAGTTGTCATTTACTCCTGACATCTGAGCCCCTGAAGACACAGAGGATTAACGTTATTTTTGTTTTTGAAGGAAATGTGCCCTGCGATCTACATTAATGCATCTATGTTCACGCGATTATTCGTGATGCAGCTTCACCTACAGCGGAAGTGAGTATAAGGGGGTTTTATGCATCTTTGCAAATTGCCTTTCTTAATAATGTGCTAGTTAGCAAGTTTAATGCAGCTGAAGCAAACATTACAGCTCGTCACCCCACAGAAGAGAGGGGCGGGGTGAGCAGAGCTCATTAGCATTTAAAGGCAAATGCAACAAAACTGGCTCGCTCTGAACAGGGCTGATTTTGACAAGGTAAAAGGGTGTTTTTTTTTACATACCATAGTATGTTATAGACTTCTCATTAAGACCCTAACGCAGCGGTGCCCAACCCTGTTCCTGCAGATCTACCTTCCTGCAGAGTTTAGTTCCAACCCTGATCAAACACACCTGTCTGTCATATCAGCGTGTGGGAAATTGGCATCCGATGACCCCTTTAAATATTCTTTAAAATTGTAAATGCAGTCACTGCTGACTTTCGATGATCCAATTCAACCAGACTAAAAGCAAAAATGACTTTAGATAAATATTACATTTGTTTATTTATTTATTTATTTGCTGAAGAGTGTTCATGCAATCAAGAATGCCCACACAGATGAAAGTTTTGTTTGAGAAGTGCCCTCTACTGTTCAGATGTAAATTTGCCAAAATAGAACCTCTTTATATTAAAAACAAACAAGAAAGCCCAGCCCAGATGAGAAAAAGTAACTCAATTAGCTACTTTTTCAGTACTGTAATGGATTACAGTATTGTAATGTTAATTACAGTCTTTAAAGGGGTCATCGGATTCAAAGTTCACTTTTTCATGTTGTTTGAACATTAATGTGTGTATGTACAAATCTACCCTATAATGATAAAAATCCATGCAGTATTTTTTAATCAATCTGTAAAAATAATATCCCCCTTTTCAAATCGAGCCATTCTCAGATGCCTGTTGGTGTGGCGTCACACCCACAGAGGCCACTCCCATGATAGTTGATTGACATGAGCGTTTTACCTCAGACCCGCACTACATCAGCTGTAAAAGCTGGAGCAGGGATGTAAGTTAGAAAAGAATATCTCCGATTGAGCGATTGAGGTGTTTGTGTTGCTGGATGTAATAATGAACATAGTGGTCGTCATTTACTCCCGACATCTGAGCTGCTGAAGATGCAGTAGATTATGTTTATTTGTGAAGGGAATGCGCCTCCTGATCTACATATATCCGTCTGTGTTCACGTGAATCATTCGTGATCCAGCTTCACTTACAGCACAAGTGAGTATAAGGGGTTTTTTTTTAATCTTTGCGATCGCCTTTCCTAATAACGTGCTAGTTAGCAAGTTTAGCGGCTAAACGCAGCTAAAGTAAACAGGCTCGTCACTCCACAGAGAGAACAGAGGGGCGTGGCGAGCAGAGCTCATTAACATTTAAAGCAACCTTGACCAGAATGGGATGATTTTTGCAGAGCTCATTTTGACAAGGTAAAAAGGGTGTTGTTTTACGCTACCATTGAGAATTTTTAACCAAAGTATATTATAGACTTCATTAAGACCCTAAAGAATCATATCAACTTGTGGACAATGGGCATCCGATGACCCCTTAAAAATTAAACAAAGTGATATTGTATATATTGGTCGATAGCCAATGGATGACCGTGTTAATGTATTTGATCTTGGCGTAAAAGATCTGTTGGTTATTGCTGTTGTTGTAGATTATTGCTTCTGCTGCTTCAAAGCAAGTACAGGACCTTGCTACTGCCAATACATACTCAGATATGCTGCTGTGAGTATTTAAGTCATACGGCTGCTGCACGAATAGCATATATAATAACCTGTAGCAGATTTATACAGGTGGAGCTGGGGAGGTGGAGGGTTTCAAAGGTTTCGGAGAGGCGCTGCAGAATGCCCTAGTGAATGCTAACTAGCCATTTAAATGTAAAGCAGCAAGCTCATTGTAGTTTAATGCTGTGAATATTATCAGTTTACATTAACATCCCATCAACCTGCACCATCTAGAGTTTCATATATTTCCCACAGACAATGGCTATTGTCCAGACAAGTTATTGTGAAACGCCCACTTTTTATGAACTAACCAATTCCCAATGAATAAAATCAACATAAATTTCCTAGCTGAATATCCTGTTTCACTCACTGATACATTACATTATTAAAATAAACAGGTTGTGAATGTCTCATGTTGTCCTGAAGTCAAATGTCGTGCCCTCCGGACATTAGCGTGTTTCCACGGCTGTTATTAAAGGTGTTTGGGCAGAGGGAACCCACAGTGTGATGTTTCCTAATTGAATGCCCTGCAGCGTGGGGCAAAAGCAGCACCTGCCAGCTCCGGTTAAGCTTGTTATGGTCTGTTGCTGACATTTGAACGTTTTGGGGGATTTGTTTTAATGAGCCAGTTATGACAGCAATATAAATAAGCAGATTCAGTCGGCACTGTCAGTTTTTCCTCTTTTAATGAAACAGAAGAGGCGTCTGTGTGTGAAGATTGGGTTTGTGTGAAAAGTAAATGCACCAGTCAGGTAAATGTTATGGCTGGATCCTCTCATGGACTGCAATGAAGAACCCATGATCATAAATATAACTGCTGCGCTCAGCATCTGCCCCATTAGCTCGCAAATGGCTGTGGAACAAGCAAGAAGCAAACAGTCATGAATTAAACAGGAAAGAATCCAAGCTGCAGCCAAGAGCAAGAATTATCCTGCAATACCCAGAAAATTGTTTTTCATTACCATGGATAATTTCAATATCTAGAAAGCTCATTTTTTAAATCTGAGTGCGCCTTTTCTCCCTCACAAACACGTTCTGTAATTATACTCCATAAATCTCTTTTTTCATATAGCCTACATGTGTTTGCCTTTGCCTGAACTGACCTGAAGCGCTACTGCTGTTTTTTTGTTTTTTTTTTCTGTTCTCTCTTGTTTCTCTCTGTTCTGCATCTAACTAGGTCAGTCTCTTACCTCAGTTTGAGGCCATCGGTGGCCATATTTGTTGTTCTGTTAAATTCACTTTGAGGCCAGATGTTTTTCTCTGGAAACCTCATCCAATTCTTCATCACCCACAGCTCTCTGTGAATGTGGGTCACAATCTAAACTAAACTATAATGAGTTATGAAGAAAATGTGTGCACAGTATTTAGTTACAAATTTTGAAGGCAAAGTGTCATTTTTTATGCAAAAATACTTTATGCTTAATATGCAAAGATTCTGTATGAAATTACTTTATGTGGTTTGGGAATGTTATTCATTCATGTTGAAATTGTTGATGTTTTCTGCATGTTTACTTGTGTAAAATCTTCATGACATACATTTAGACAAAAGAAAACGTAAAAATCAGCAACAAATTTAAATAATTTCTATAATAGCATGTCAAAAATATATATTAAAAGCACAAACAACACATTACAGTACGCAAACACAAACATTAATGCAGAGGCTTTCAACTTTTCCCAAGTTCAAGGATATTTATTTAGTAACTTGATCACTTGCAGTATGAATGATCGCTTTGCTCCGTTTCTGCAATATTCTGGCATCTTTAACCTTGCAGCCTGAGGGAAGAAACTGCCGTTCTGAAACGAGTGGGTGCCTGCAAACTGCAAAATGTTTCTGTGCTTTGCTGTGAGATCTAGTTTTATGTATTTGTTCAAGGTCAAACAAGGCAGTTTGCTGTGGTATTTTGTAGATTAATGTTTTCTTACCTTGAATAATGACAAGTTTCCAGTCAAAGTCAAATCTGAAGTCTTGTTTCACAAGTCAAGTCTCAAATTCCATGTGGTAATAGTTTAATAATAAGCCTTTACAGATGCCAATTCCATGCCTTTTTAGCAATTTTCCTGATTATTACATCATATTTATCTAAAAGAAGATTTATAGTGTTACAGATTTTTAGTACCATTCACATTTTTAAATTAGTGTTTATTCATTATCAAGGTGGTAAGTAAGTGGCCGATTGGCTTAAAAAATAAACAATGAACAACATTTATGTTTTTGTTTTTTCTGTAAATATCCACTCAATATTTTGTTGTCCGTATAGTATAGTATACCTGCATATACCTGTACCTTTAGCATCAGTTACACATCAAATGATCATGACAAAGAGTATCAAAAGACTTTTTGTTCTGAACAGTGTCATTCTATAAAAAAATATACATTTTTAGACTCAAACATGTCATTAATCTCTAATCTGGTGTCCAAGTCAAGTCTTAAGACACTTACTTTATTTGTATTTGTGAATCCACAATCCCTTGTGAAAAATAAGGATGCTTAATTGTATTGAATGTGCACTTATAGTCTTAATTGTAAAAGCATATTTTTATGTACTTGTAGATAATATAATGTTAAAGAAATAAAATGCCACTTATGTGTACTTAAAAAGAAACAATTTCATGATTGTACCTTAGCCAAATTATGCCAAAAAATGTTTTAATAATCGTTTGTCATTCTTTAAAGTACAATTATTTTGATTTGTTAACTAACATACTAAAGCATATGTAAATACTTAATAAAAACGTTTTTACCAAGTATTACCAATATTACATTTAAAGTTAATAATTTTTAAAAGTACTAAATTGCAGTTTCATCACTACATATGTGTAATTGCAAATATATTACTCATATATATGTCATATATCACATACACAGGGGCGCACATATGTTTTTTAGTCTGGTTCTAATGAGAGCACCCGAAAATTTGTTTTGATGCTCACACTGCACCTAGTGTGACCCATTAGAAAAAACTATAAAAGTAAAATGATTAACAATAGTAATAGTAGTATTATTGCACTTAATTTATTTAGTTTTTTTTTTATTAAATAATAATAAAGTGTTTTAATACTAATGTATATTGAAAATTTTAAATAAAAATACAATTATTTTATAGTACACTTAAAAATACAATGCAAATGTATATATATATATATATATATATATATATTTTTTTTTTTTATTATTTATTTTTTTTTTAATTAATTTTTTACATTTTCAAACCTAAAATCAGCAAGCTTTTATTTTGGCGGGTTGCCGGCAAGTATATGTGACCCTGGACCACAAAACTAGTCTTAAGTAGCACGGGTATATTTATAGCAGTCTTTTATGCCAAAAATCATCTCAAAAATCAATTAAGTAAAGATCATGATCCATTAAGATATTTTGTAAATTTCCTGCTGTAAATTTATCGAAACTTAATTTTTGATTAGCAATATGCATTGGTAAGAACTTCATTTGAACAACTTCAAAAGTGATTTTCTCAATATTTTGATTTTTTTGCACCCTCAGATTCCAGATTTTCAAAAAGTCGTATCTCGGCCAAATATTGTCCTTTTCTAACAACCATACATCAAAAGAAAGCTTATTTATTCAGATTTCAGTTTTAGTGCTGCCAAAGGAAGCGTGTCAGTGAATGAAAGTCAGTATTGCCAAGTCTGCAGTTTTCCTAGTTTTCCTGGGCTACTTTAACACTATGTCTATGAGTTGAAGCAACCCCAATAACATGACACTTAACCCCTGGAATGCGAAGTTTACGAGAGAAACTGTGTGTTTTACCCCCTGGAATGTAATTTTACTCCAGGGACCCCCTCCGAATTGCGATTAGACTAGTTTTGGGCTAGTTTTAAGTAGCAATTGGGTGGGTTTTGTTGTGAAAACCTGGCAACCCTGCCTAGATTTATGCTTTCGGTTGGAATGGAAATCTTATACAGTATTAGTTGGTTGATCTAAAATGATGATTGTGCATTAACAGCAGTCAACCATGTCGGTATCCAAATAAGCGGTCTAAACTTATTTACCCAGTGCATTTTTTGTTTGGTCACGCATGCACAGCACCACTTCTATGTCATAGAAGTTTAAGTATAAATTACATTAATGTATATTTTAGTTTACAATAAATGCTTGTTGATATAAATGCTGATTGATAAAGTGTACTTAAAGTGATTTAATGCTCTGTCTTTGTCTCTTTCAGATGTTTCCCCAGTGCTTGCGGGTTTTCTGGGCGCGGGGGTCTTGGTCGTCTCCGTGACGGTAGCCGTTTTCCTTTGGACGTGCTGTCAGCGGCGATATCGTCAAATGACAGGTGCGTACAAGCTGACCAGCGGCCCCTACGACCCACCCGTGGACCCCCCCTACAAGTTCATCCACATGCTCAAAGGCATCAGCATCTACCCCGAGGCCCTCAGCAACAGCAAGAAGATTGTACGGGTGGGCCGGCGCTCAGGATCAGGCTCCTTGTTGAGAGAATGGGGTCGTGGGTCCCGAAACGGTGACGTGCTACTAGTGGATGCGGATCCTGAAGGTGGCACCCCGCATCTACAGATGAACCATCTGGTACCGCCTATGGGACCTCCCAGACTGGAGAGGGCGCTGCCTATCCGGGCCGACTACTGCTGTATGGAGAGCAGCTCAGGAAGCAGCAGCGAAGCACCCAGTAAGACGGCGTCGCCCCACAGTCTTGACTCCCCGGCTTTGGGCACACTCAGTTTGGCCATCGACTACAACTTCCCCAAGAAGGCCCTCGTCGTGACTATCGTGGGAGCGCAGGGGCTCCCAGCGGTGGACGAACAGGCGGGCAGCTCCGACCCCTATGTGAAGATGACCATCCTGCCCGAGAAGAAGCACCGGGTGAAGACGCGCGTCCTGAGGAAGACTCTGGAGCCCGTGTTCGACGAAACGTTCACCTTCTATGGCATCCCATACAGCTCGCTGCCCGAGCTCACGCTGCACTTCCTGGTGCTCAGCTTTGATCGCTTTGCGCGGGATGATGTCATCGGGGAGGCGGTGGTGCCGTTGGAGGGTGTGGATCCCAGCACGGGACGGGCGCACATCACTCAGCAAATTAGCAAGAGGAACACACAGGTGAGTGTTTTTTGACCTTGCAGAGGATTGTGGGACATCTTAGGTGTTTCTAATCTTTAGTGATGCACCGAAATTAAAGTTCTGGGCCTAAATTGTAAATCCAGTATTTATTCAGGTGAAAATTGAAATCAAAAATTTAATTTCATTTAGTAATTAATTAATCAAAGGTATGTAATAATCTGTACAAACATTTAAATTGCACATAAGGGTATTTCAATGCCATTTTTTACCTTTTTGACAGTTCTGTTTGTACTTGAATTTGTTGAAACAAACATTTAAATGGTGGCTGTAATAATTAATCATGATGAATAATTCAAAAATACGTTAAATAATGAAGACACCAGGTTAAGTAAAAATATATTAATATGAATATGTAATATTCTCCTCTCTAGAGTTACTTTCTAACTGACAATCTGACAAACTGACATGTTTATGGTCACTGACATTATTGTTTTCAAGCTGACATTATTGTTTCAAGCTATTTAACTGACATCTTTCCGCTGTTGAAACACTGACAGAACGAATACGTGAGACATGAAAAATTTCAGTTCATTGAACTGTTTCTTTCAACACCCTCTAATGTTCATTCATGTTTATTTTGTGCTGTAACTAGTAGTAAAGAGAAAGAGATGATCATTTGAATTAGCTGTTAATGTACTCACACTCAGTCCATGCAAGATGTAGGTGTCTTTTTTCTTCAGTAAAACAGTAAAGAATATCTTTAGCTGAAATTGTGTTCCTTGGTGATTCATAAAATGCAAGTTAACAGCTGCCATCACTTTTAAAGACAAAAAAGTATATATAGGCAATACAAAATAATACCCGTGGCTCCTGATGACATATTTAGGTTTTATGAAGCAAAACAATCAGTATGTGCAAGAAACTGAACATTATTTACAACAGATTACCTGTAATCCAGAGCCTCAGGCAAATGGTCCGGAGTGTTGTTTGGTTTGCAAACGAATCATTATTTTGAATCAGCTCTTTTCGTTGAACTAGTTGAGCCAGTTCACCTAATCAGACTTAACCATCTAAAACTGATTGGGGCTTGAGCAGCACAGATCTACAAGTTACTCAGTCAAAACTCACTTTAGGACGCCTGACAGTCTCTCCAACTCGAAATGAGCCATAATACCGGCATTCATGATCCTACGATGTTGGTTTCTGCCAAATCATTAAGCGCTTTAGTTCCTCCAACAGTCACTGAACTAAGGAAAACAGTTTGGACTGTTGGACTGTTTTTTATTTATTATTATTATTTTTTAATGGTTTCTCATTGTTTATGTAAAAAAGTGAGCTGATGAAGACTAGTTTATTCACTTTATATGCTTTAGACATCCATGTTAAACATCCACATTTAATATTATTAATGAGCACTTTAATAATATAATTGCGTATACATTACGTCATTGTAGGGCTGCACGATTATGACAAAAATCATAATTGTTGATTATTACCTTGAAATTGTAATTGCGATTATTAATTATGATTATCACAATTTACATTTAATGATGTTTTGAATAGCTTTGAAGCAAAGCTATTTTTTCATTGTTTGAAGCAACGGCATGCCACATTTTTATATATAGATTCTTCTTTAAATATAAAAAAGTAAAAATGAAAAAAAAAAAAAAAACGCTTAACATAACCTGTAGGAAGAACACATACACACACACACACACATATCTTAAGCATGCAGAATAATGTAAGTGGATTTATGTTTTATTTATTATTATTATTATTATTATTATTTTTGTAATTGTGCCGATTACATAATTGTGGCATCTGTAATTGTAATCACGATTAGAAATTTGATTAATTGTGCAGCCCTACGTCATTGTGTGATTACATAAACTAATCAGTTATTTAAACCAGTTTATTGAATCAAACTGTCTGAAAGAACCAGTTTGCGGAAAAGAATGTGATTTACCCATTTTGCTGAGGTTTTGGCTTACTGGTAATAAAGTTGCAAATAATGTTCACTTTCTTGCACCGACTGATCGTTTCGCTTCATAAGATCTCAGTATATCGTCAGGAGCCAGAGGTATTAATTGTGTGTTCCTCGATACACTTTTATTTTATTCTCAAAAACATGCAGCCACTGAATTGCACTTTATGAATCACCAAGGACCACCGTTTCTGCTAAAAATCTTCTTTGCTGTGTCACTAGAAAAAAAAAAAGTCACCTACAACCTTGAATGGCTTGAGCGTGAATAAATTAATAGCTTATTTTTAGGTGAATTATCCATTTAAAGAGCACTAAAAAGATGCTTATTGTTTCATAATGAAATTGACAAATTTGAAAGCTGAAACATTGTTAAAGCAACACTCCACTTTTTTTGAAAATAGGCTCATTGTCCAACTCCCCTAGAGTTAAACGGTTGAGTTTTACCGTTTTCAAATCCATTCAGCCGATCTCCGGGTCTGGCGGTAGCACTTTTAGCATGGCTTAGCATAGATTATTGAATCCGATTAGACCGTTAGCATCTCGCTCAAAAATGACCATATATAATGATGATATTTTTCCTATTTAAAAGTTGACTGACGGAAATTGAAAAGTTATGATTTTCTAAGCTGATATGTCTGGGAACTATACTCTCATTCCGGCAAAATAATCAAGGCACTTTGCTGCCGTACCATGGGTGCAGCAGGTGCAATGATATTATGCAGTGTCCGGCACTAAGTTTGTGTAGATGCAGAGTTGACGGCTGCATAATATCATTGCGCCTGCTGCACCCATGGTACGGCAGCAAAGTGCCTTGATTATTACGCCAGAATGCTACCGCCAGACCCGGCGATTGGCTGAATGGATTCGAAAGCGGTAAAACTCAACTGTTTAAGGTGAAAGGTAGCAAGAACATTGACAAAATAGTCCATGTGACATCAGTCGTTAAACTGCAATTTTATGAAGCTACAAGAATAGTCAGCACCATTTTGGAGAGCATCACAACGCATGCGCGTGCTTTGATCTGCACATAAACAACGCATGCATCACTATGCATTTTGGTGCGTCACTACTTTATAAAAACAACTTACATCATTGGTAAATGTGAAAACATGAGTACTGGGTGTTGCTGGGCCTGTGAACGGCATCATATTCCTCGCCTGACACAGCGATCGTTAAACTTAATCATTCCCATGAGATGCCGCTCGAACCTCTATGGATCTCCCAAGATGTTTTACGGTTAGCAGCAGCCCTTGTGGGCGAAAGGCTTCCTACGGTTTCTCTACACACAAACCTGATGTAGGAAATCAGGTGAAAGAAAAGATTTTGAGCTCTTTGCCCCAGGTTAAGCGTCACTGTGATTGATACAAGCAGTTTGAGAGTGGCAGCGCTGGCATGAGTTCCAGCTCAGTGAAGCTATTATCCCACTGCTTTTCTCGAGAACGAGTCACAGAGGTGCTGATTTTATTGTGTTGACATTTTGAACCTTTTTTGGCATTTAAGATGATCTATGAGCTTTAAACTTGTGACTTTTAAGACCTTTTCAGCTGCATGTAACTGTGAGACTACAAGGTTTTTAGTCAAAGCAACAATAATACACTTTATAAGAACCGCTCAGAACAATTTAGCACATAGCATTGCCTTTTCAATTTCTTAGCATTGTGGCAGTGCATTTTGCATGCACAAATATCAATCATATTTTCGTCTGAAATCATCCTGTTTCAGTTTATAGATGTTATATAATGTAAATGTATACCGTATTGTTGCACGTATATTTGCATGTATGGGCTTGGCTTTGTGGGTGGTGAGAGCGTCTATTGATCCACGAGCCATTAAAGCGGCATTATTGCAGACAGAGAGTGTAGTCATAAAGGCAAATGACTGCAGGAGGGACATCCATCAGTACAACCATCTGGAAACTAGTGCATATACTTACATCATTAGCAATGATACCAATACACAAAATTGTTATTCTTCAGTAAATTCAGTTTATGAAAATGATTTATACGTTCTACACTTCTGTAGTTTCTTATGGCCATTTAAAACTGATATTGATGCCTGTTATTGATGGGAAATGCGACTCCTTTTGACTGCAGAATAGAATAGTTTTGTGACACACCAATTTGCAATATCAAGCAGCAAAACGAGCTGTTTTTCACAGCCAAAAATAGCTGGACACATATGAGTCCGGAAGCCACACCCATAAAATTTACAAATGGCCTTGCCCACTCTTACGGGAAGAAATAAGTGGATACTTCAACATTTTTAGTCTAAAAAACATAAAAGATAAATAGGAAAATTCACCCATATACTGTATATCTGGTGTGAAGATCCACATCCTAAGTTCAGTTACCATAGTTGCTAACATTCCTAAAATATAATATAAAATTGATCAAATGTGACAGTAAACACATTTATACTAGTGGTGGTGGGGGG
>JAHKKF010488033.1:0-11631 GCA_019740295.1 Labeo calbasu | reverse complement strand
CCCTAATTAAACACACCTGATCCAACTAATCAAGTCCTTCAGGCTTAATTGAAAACTGCATAGTATGTGTGTTGGAGCAAGGTTGGAACAAAACTCTGGAGGGCTTTGACACCCCTGAGCTAAAACCAGCCTGACCAGCCTAGCGAGGCTGGGAGACCAGCTAAACCCATCTACTTCCAGCTTAAACCATCTAAGACCTGCCAGCCAGCCTAGAATGGTTTTATTTTTAGTTGGATTGCAAACAAGTCAGCACCGGAGAATTAAAGCGAAAGTGATGAAAACGAGTAAGTAAATGAAGGTGGCACACGGTGTGTTTAAGCACAGCTTCTAGTTCTTTGAAGTTGGTTTGTGTGTACATGTTGACCTGCACCATATATAATTAAACATTTTTCTTAAAAACTATTATGAAGGACTACATTCTTCATTTCATGTGAATCCACAAGTTGTTTCTTAATGTGTAACACATTTTAAATAAGCTCTAAACTGCTGAGTGCACCTTTAAAAGGATAGTTCAAGTTCACTTTTCTTTGGAAAAGAAATGATTTTTATATAATTACATAGTCCATCAATGTGAGTCCATAATGCATCTAGATGGGTCTCTCAAAACTGATGATTTAAATCCATGCACAACAAACACAACAGTAATCCATATAACTCCAGTTAATAAATGAACGTTTTCTGAACCAAAACTATAGGTGTGTGAGAGAGAAATATTTGTAACTATTTAAACCATATAAAAGTATATTTAACCCAAACTATGGCTTCTGGCCAACTTGCATGTATATAACCCATATATATACAACTTAGATATATGGGTTCCAGCAAGTTACAGTTGGCTGGAAGTGATGGTTAATGGCTAAACTAAAGTTTAAAATATTTTTTCCCCCCACTCATACCGGTTCACTTATATTGATTCATAAACCCAGTTGTATAGATTACCATTGTGTTTGCTTTGTGTGTGTATCTGTGTGTGTTTTAAACCACTTTGGCAAAGCATTTGTGTCCACAGTTTCTGGCCTAAAATGGAGAAATGGCCAACCGGAAATGTTGTCAATGATGAGCCAAAGACAATTAAATTGCAGGTGAAGTGTTTTTTTTGGCACTGCAAATGTTCATTTTCCATTGCCCAGAAAGATGAATGTGACCCTGGACCACAAAACCAGTCATAAGTAGCACGGGTATATTTGGAGC
This sequence comes from Labeo calbasu, assembly GCA_019740295.1. NCBI lineage: Eukaryota > Metazoa > Chordata > Actinopteri > Cypriniformes > Cyprinidae > Labeo > Labeo calbasu. The sequence continues at coordinate 10,440 of JAHKKF010488033.1, read as the reverse complement.
AATAGCCAACAAAACCTTGTATGGGTCAATGTTATTTCTCAGCCAAATCCTATCCTAGCAAACCATACATCAATGAAAAGTTGATTTATTCAACCTTCTGATGATGTATAAATCAGATGATGTATAAAATTGTGGTCCAGGGTCGTAAATCAGATTGCAGATCAAACTTAAAAGTCAAAACATACAGACATTTGTTTGTGTTGCTTCATTTGCATTTGATTCAGTTCAAAATTTATGGGAAACTGAATAAAACAGAAGGCATATTTGTAAATATCTCTATAACTTTCATTTAATGCATTGCATTTTAAGGAACTACTGTTATTCACACAAGGGTGTGTGGGAAAAAAATCAACCTTCTTTGTGACTTCTGTTTACCTACAGTAAACAATATAATTTCATTAACTGACAAATTCATCTTGATATAAAGGAGCATCATTTGAAGTTATCAAAAATATTCCCCTCCCCGGGAGGAGGCTTATCAGAGCACCCAAACAATGCAGTATTTCATTGTGCCAAGATAATGAATTCATGACATCATGAGAAAGTACTTACCCCAGTGACATATTCTCCTGTTGCCATGGGGCCACTGAAATGGCACTGCCAGCTTTTAGCAAATGGCGACTGGGGGAGGGTGAAGAGTAAACAGAATTGCCTTTGGTAGTGTGTTTGTCCAACATCTTCCTCTTCTCTCATCTAGACACAGCCTCTTTTGGGGATGCTGAGAGGGCTGTTCTCAAGGGCCCTATACCCTGCGTATTTGCTTACAGATCCCACGTATATGACTCCATTTACTCATGTGAGGTGACAGACGCTCAACACAACAAGACAGGGTGCAAATCAATGGCAGAAGAGGAAGGTTGTAAATCCAGTGTGACATGACTATCAGTTTGATTTTACATACTCATAAACAAATTTGTCATTTGAGCTCAGATCAGAAATGACCCCAATAAAAACAGCACTGGCAGACTTCCTGGAGCAAATGGCAGATGTGAACTGATAAGCCTACGGGTGATTTATTATGCTTTATTAGTTTCAAAGCTGTTTTGTATTTAAAATTGAGTTTTGTGACTTTCAGCCTGCAGCCATGAACCTGAGCTCATCTATATGCTACTATGTGTACTAGGAGTAGTTCACTTCCAGAACAAAAATGTACAGATAATGTATTCGCCCCCTTGGCATCCAAGATGTTCATGTCTGTCTTTCCTCAGTTGTAAAGAAATTATATTTTTGAGCAAAACATTACAGGATTTCTCTCCATATAGTGGACTTCTATGGTGCCCACGAGTTTGAACATCCCTTACCACTTACGATTAGCATGTCGAAAAAGTTTTCTGTACTATTTCGTTTGCCAGCTGTCATCGTAGCTGGAATTTATTCATTTTGAAAAGTGTATTCAGGCCTTTCATTCATAAATAGCTACAAGCTAAGCTCAAGGCTACTGGCTATCTTAAAAAGTGACGAACCTAAAATATGTGAGGCCCAGACTTCCTGTTTCAAAAGGGAATTATGTCAACACAGGAAAGACAACTCCACACATTAAACTATTTCACCTTTTAACCCTTGTTAAAAAGTTGTTAGCGTACTTATTACGGAAATAACACACTTTAAAAGAATATACTTAAATGTGGACTGAATGTACTACTTACAGACACTTAAAGGGATAGTTCACCCAAAAAATGAAAATGACCCCATGCTTTACTCACCCTCAAGCCATTCTAGGTGTATATGACTTTCATATTTCAGATGAATCAGAGTTCTGTTAAAAAATGTCCTGGCTCTTCCAAGCTTTATAATGGAAGTAAAAGGGTGTTGAGATTTTGAAGCAAAATAAAATGCATAAATTCATCATTAAAAGTGCTCCACATGGGTTAATAAAGACCTTCTGAAGCGAAATGATGCGTTTGTGTAAAAAAATGTATAATTAAGACTTTATAAACCGTAATTTCTAGTTTCCGCTGTCTTATGTGCGTTCACAAGAAAGTGGCATTCCAGCGGATGGCGTAGGAGAAGAGCAAAACAAAACACCAGTAGTGAATCAGAAGTACAAATCAAGGATTTGTAAAGAAAAATGTTGGAGAATTTTGATATAAGCCACGTCAGCCGCTGGAAAGACACTCTCCCGTGAATGCGCGTACGACAGTTGGCAGAAGCTAGAGATTGCGGTTTAAAAAGTTTTAAATATAGATATTTTTCTTACAAAAACACATCGATTCACTTCAGAAGGCCTTTATTAACCCCCAAAGCCATGTGGATCACTTTTTGTGATGGATTTACACACTTTATTTTCCTTCAAAATCTCAACACCCATTCACTGCCATTATAAAGCTTGGAAAAGCCAGGACTTTTTAATAGAACTCCGATTGTAGAAGAAAGTCATATACACCTAGAATGGCTTGAGGGTGAGTAAATAATGGGATAATTTTAATTTTCTTTGGGTGAACTATCCCTTTAAGTGGATCTTAATTACAGTTAAATGAAAATTCATTATAGTTTGAATTACTTTAAATGCAGTTACTGGAATTTTAGATTAATTTTTTGGCTTTTTTAAGTACACCTTTATATGTGATTTCATAATTATTTCTATCTTCTTTGAAGTATGGTTAAAGTGTACTGCTGAATGTACTGACAAGCATTTATAGTAAACTAAAATATACTTCAATGTCTTTTCTATTGAAACGTCTTGTATTTGCATACTATGTTTGTAATTAGACATTTGTGATGAAGTTGCATTTAGTACATTTAAAATATTAACTATGCAATATGAAATAACACGCTAGTTGAAATTATAAGCAAGTACTTTACATGTGCTTTAGTGTGTTAGTTAACGCATCAAAATAAGTAAAGCATGACAAAATAATATTGAAACATTAATTAAAGATGTACTTTAATGTCGAACTTTTAATTTCACAGTCTATTAAAGTGCACTTGAGTATGCTTAGGTTTACTGAAGTGTACACATTTATTAATATATTATCTGCAAGTCCAGATTTGAAAAAAAATCAAGATTTGAAAGTGCATACCTAATAGAATTAAGTGCAGTTGTTTTTCACAAGGGAAAACAAAAGTGAGGCCTCCTTGACTATTTGAAGGGCAGTTGAGCTTGAGTGCGGTGGAATTTCTTCACATAATTCCCCAGACTTTCATGGCCTTGGAGATCATAAAACACTAACCAGTCCTCTGTGCTCAGTTCCATGCTGGGTTTTGGCCTTTCACATTCAATTGCTATTTCAGCCTCTGTATTTAATCTCATTGTCACAAGCCATTTAGTTTGCGTGCGTACATCACGCAATAGCATTTCTGTAAAAATATGCATGAAATAAAAAGGCACAAGATCATTTACAAAGAGGTTATGACAGAGACAAGAATTAGTTTTCGCTCTCGAAGTCTTGCGTGATTTACAGCGAGGCCTCTCAGATTTCTCCTCTCTGATTATTATGGAACATTTTATCATATTGCACTGTCATTTTAATCCAAGCCTTTTATTTGGAAAACGTATTTTTACCACATTGTCATTTTTATTAGATAAAAGGCTGTAATGCATTTTCCAGAACCTCTTCTGGAGGTTCATTCTCTTTTGTAGTTGATATTTCTTTTAATTATAGTATAGATGTATTATACAATAGACCTTCAGGCCTCATTCATGGAGCGCACAAGCAGAACAAATTTGTATATAAATGGTGTGTAAATCCATTGTGATGTAAATTGTTGCATTTATTCATTGAAACAATTCGTTCCCCTAGTGTTTCATGAATGAGGCTCTACATTTTGAATGGAAAACTAGTGTACTGCTCACTGCATACTGAGCAGTGTACACTGAATACCGCCTACTATTTTTTAGAACTAGCATCAGAAGCATATGCATTATGCAATTCTAATTGCTAAACACAAAATTCACATAAAAAAAATAAGGCTTTGACATTTGATCAAGAATGGAGATGTGATGATTTCACACTCTACCCTTGTGAAAAAGTGAAAAAAAGCATATATATGTTATGGAAGTAATACTTTAAGATACTTTAAAAGAATATACTTAATTGCAAACAGACACAATGTTAATTGCAATGAAATAAAAATACGTAGTGTGAGAGTGCTTTTTGACCTACTTAAGTGCATCTTTGTATGTAATTTCAGAATTAGTTCTTTGAAATAAGGTTAAAGTGAACTGCTGATTGTACTGACAACATTTATGACAAGCTGAAATATATTTTAATGTCATTTGAATTGAAACTACGTATTTTTGTGTTTAAAGATATTTGTAATCACACATTTGTATGATAATGTTTCAGTACATTTAAACTGCAATAACACTACAGTTAAAATTATAATCAAGTACTTCACACGTGCTTTACTATGTTAGTCAACACGTCAAAATAAGTACTAATTAAAGCATGATAGTAAAGCTTTTCATTTGACAGTTACAAAGTGCACTTTTTAAAGTTAAAATGTACTTAAGTAGCCTTTTTTTTTGCTTAGTATTATATTATCTGCAATACTTTTTTAAGATTTGAAGTATACTATTAGTGCACGTTCAATATAATTAAGTGTGCTACTTTTCAATTAGGGTAGACCCTAATTAACCCTAATGCATTTCTTATCTAGCAAATATAAGTAATCTGGCTATTCCAGTTAATGAGTGAATATTTATTTTATTTATTTATTTATTTATTTTTACATGCGCTGTACAGTATACTACATGCTGCAGAAACAGCCCAAATAGTATGGTTGCATGCTTTTCTAAAATTTGAACAATGCTGGTTATAAATAATATACTGTCGATGCTTCCTATTTCTGTATGAAGTCAATTTTCAGTTCCTGTATTTAAGTTTAGAAATGCACACTTGACAAAACGCGTTCAAAAATACTCAACGTATATTCCGAGGTGCTGTAAGGACATTCGCTTTCACTACAATCAAGATGTATGTTGTTCTTGTCTGTGCGCGAAGGTTTAGCTGGTGGGTGTCCTCGGGGGCCGAGGCGTAGTGTTTGTACTGGAGGAAGCGCCACGTGTAGACGCCACAGAGCTCCTATTGATTCGCCCTCATCGGGGCCAGGCTTCTGTGGGGGGCGCGCGTGTGTGAAGTCAACACATTCCCAGCATTCCTCCACTTCCCCTGCAGGAGAGATGTCACTGGCCCACAGAGCACCAATCACTCGCTTTGTTCGCTTGCCCATCTCCTCTCCCTCGGGACCCCCGGCTCCTTCTCTGGCCCTCTTGCTGCCAAGTCGCAGCGCTATTTGCTGTTACTGCAAATATCTTGACCGCTCGATGTTTATTCGGTCCACCCCAAGGATGTCCTCAATGAATAGTTTCCCGTATTCTCATAATGCGTATGGTTGGATGTACATTTTAACATTTCTTGGACCGAAACCATTAATTGTGATTATAGCATTAAGGTGCCAGGAAACTGTGCCTGTTGTCAGCACAGACCTCAACCTTAGAGTGAACTGGGCGAGCAACAATGGCTATAGTCAGGGGCGTACGCCGTTTGACATGGCAAAATATACAGCTTTGCTCATGAATATTAACAATGCGTCATTTGCCTCCTGATTTGTTGAAGCCATATTTACTTATCTTCCTTGGTGTTGATTGTTCAGCTGCAAAGCACTGCAAATACGCATTAATGAATCGAAAATCTGGAAAACATTGGTTGTAAAACCAAAGGCTTCTTCTTGGCCTTCAAATCATCACTTTATGCCAAGGGATCAAGGTTTGGCTGGTTAGCATTTCATTAGCCTACATTATAGCGATATAGATGTCTTACCATTGAAACATTTTTGGAGGGCTTTTGAAAGCTTTTTTTTATTATTTTGCATGTCTGCAACCTTTTACCTTTTATCAAGATTGGGATAATTCCTCCTCTAAAAAATGGTAAATGTAAATATCAATTGCCATTCCAATCCTGTATGACTTTCTTCTGTCACAACACAAAGATATTTAGAAAATGTTTGGTTTGTGCCATGAACTACCTGATCTCATCGAAAACGTACCTGTGGAAACTTTTCGCAAGACGCGAAATATGTATCAATAAGTACGTTTCCAACAAAAATGAACACTAGAGACGGTAAAAGTGCGAGCACTTTTAATTTTTTTTTTTTTTACATTTTTCGTACACAGTTATGATTACAGCTCCATTTGTTTTGCTTTCCAGACATAACAAGCTTGCTCAGTAGCTCGGCTGGTAGTCGAAGTCCAATTTCATTGATTTGCATGGGAAAGCTAACAGGTCACTTTCTCTTTTAAGAAAAAATAACTAATTATATCTAAAAAGTAGGGGGAACAAACATAAAATTTTCTGAAAATAAAGTGACGGTTTTAATAGTTGCTAATCTCCTGGTAACATTTAGATTTACGCAAGAGCACTTTGATTTAAACCGCTTCATGATTTTACTTTTGTACAGGGATGTGCGCTATTACGACTGTAACTTCATTGTTGTTTAAACTGAAATTTTGTAACAGACTAGTTGACTAGTCCAATGCTGTATGCACACCAAATGCGAAATGAATATTCTTATCGTGTTATCGCTCTAGATTACTTGTGGGATGTTTTTCACTTGCACAAATAAAAGCATTCCTCCATTTTCTGATACGACCGAACCACGTCAAACTGGACGTGTCAAAAAGTTCTTCACTGATTGGCTTGCGTGACAACACATCCTGTGAATTTTCCACTTGAGTTGAAATTTTTCAACTTGAATTGCATCGCACAGTTTGCGTCATTCGCGTCTTTTGGCAAACTGATGACGCTTAATTTTGATGCATTGCCATAATTTACCCATCATTTTTACTATTTACCCAGCTTTAAATAGAGGACAAGCAGGACAAATACTGACCAACCATCCTACTTGTACAATGGGACATTTACAAAGCATTTGTGAATCCGGAGGATAGTTGTCTGTTTTATGAGTAAATTACCCGTGTATTTACGCAAGTTTCATGAATGAGGCACATTGTGCGTAAATGTGATCCATTTGAAATGCGTAAACTCTGAATCAAACAGTCAAATGATTCTAGATACCTTATCTGAATTGTACCTTATCTTGTTTTCGGTTAATGTACAACATTGACAGCAACAGAAGCAGTGGACGGGATGAATGAAACTTCATATTACTTAACTCTCTGACAGTAGGTGGCGCTTATAGGCAAAAAGGAGCTTTTGTACAGTGGTTACCATGGTTACCCCTGTAAACAAAGCAGCACTGGCCGTATAAACAGCTATAAAAAAAAAAAAAAGCTATAACCAGCCTAAGCCGGTTGGCTGGTTTTAACTGGTTTAAGCTGGAAGTAGGTTGTTTCAGCTGGTCTCCCAGCCCGACCATCTAAGGAAGTGGTCAAAACCCCTCTAAAATCAGCCTGCTGACCAGCTAAGACCAGGCTGGATGACCAGCTAAAACCAGCCAACCAGCTTAGGCTGGTTTTAGCTGGTTTTTTTTCAACAGGATTATTAGGGTTTATTCAGAGATAACGTGGGGGAAAAAAGTCAACAAAAGCTTTCTGACGTTTGCAATTCATAATGTTTCCACCTTTACAGTGTCAACTAGCAGCAGCAGTTTCATTTAATCAACTAGTCAACTAATCTTGCACATCTATACTTATCTTTATGAACTTTTTAAAGTGTAGTGCAAGTTGTAGTGCAGTAGACTTTTAATGGAGGGACTAAAATCTCTCAAATATCACTAAAAATAAAAATCTTTGTGTTTCAAAGATACAGTACAGTAACCATATTTTGACTGTTTAGCTGGTAAAACACTGCTGATAAGTATTAATGAAACATCTAGCAAAGCAGAAATCATTGGTTGCGTAATGGAGAAGTCCACTTCCAAAATAAAGTTTCACATATAATGTACTCACCCCCTTGTCATCCAAGATGTTCATGTCTTTCTTAAGTCGTAAAGAAATTATGTTTTTTGAGGAAAACATTTCAGCATTTTTCTCCATATACACTCTTAAAAATAAAGGTGCTTCACAATGCCATAGAAGAACCTTTTTTGTCTAAATGGTTCCATAAAGAACCTTAAACATCTGAAGAATCTTTCTGTTTCACAAAAGGTTCTTTGTCTCGAAAGAAGGTTCTTCAGATTATAAAAAGGTCAGAAAGAGATGGTTCCTTAAATACCTTTGACTGAAGGGCTCTTTGTGGAACCAAAAATGGTTCTTCTATGGCATCACTGTGAAGAACCTTTTAAAGCACCTTTATTTTTAAGAGTGTAGTGGACTTTTATGGTGCCCCAATTTTGAACTTTCAAAATGCAGTTTAAATGCGGCTTCAAACGATCCCAAATGCGGTTGTAAACGATCCTAGCTAAAAAAGAAGGGTCTTATCTAGCGTAACGATTGGTTATTTTCATAAAAATAATACAATTTATATACTTTTTAATGTCAAATGCTCATCTTGTGTCACTCTACCTGGACTGTTTTTTTCCGGTTCATTACAGTTAGGGTATGTTGAAAAATTCCCATCTCATGTTCTCCCTCAACTTCAAAATCATCCTATATCGCTGTTTTACCTTTTTTGTTAAGGGTGTTTGATCTTCTTTGCATAGACTGGGTCGGTATTTCTGCAGTGATGTAGGATGATTTTGAAATGATTTTTGAAGTTGAGGGAGAAAATACGATTGGAGTTTTTCAACATTTCCTAACTGAATACACAGAGTTCAGGCAGAGCAAGACAAGACGAGCGTTTGAGATTAAAAAGTATTTCGATTGCATTTTTTTAATGAAAATAACTGATCGTTTCGCTTGATAGGACCCTTCTTCCTCGGCTGGAATCGTTTGAAGCTGCATTTAAACTGCATTTTGGAAGTTCAGACTCGGGGTACCATATCAGTCCATTATATGACACGTTTTCCTCAAAAACATAATTTCTTTATGACTGAAGAAAGAAAGACATGAACATCTTGGATGGCAAAGGGGTGAGTACATTACATGTGAATCTTTGTTTTGAAAGTGAACTTCTTTAAAATTTTGGGTGAACAGCTGGTTTTGAATCCAATACCTCATCTTCAACAGAGTCCAAGAAAACAGATAAGTTTGGTTTTAGGGAAGGTCATTCTGCAAGACACAGCAACTTTATCAGTGTGACTGGGGCATAGGTCCACTTCCTCAGTTTATATATAAATCTGCATCAACAATTAAACAGTAGCAATGCGGCATCAAGGTCAGCGGTTGGTTCCAGAGGGAATATCTTATCGATAAACCCCAAACATGCTTCACAATGCGGTCGGGATGCACTTGGACAGAACGTCGCCAGCGAGACACTCAAAGCGCCGGTGCAAATGGACAACCACGCTTCTTTTCCTTTCTTTTCCCTTTCACCTCGTAGGAGCTCGGAGCGAGGGTTTGCTGCGCCGCAGCGTTGTCATGGGAACACTGTTTGCATTTCCCAGTGAGCGATTCCAGAGCTGCTGCCGTTGGACTGGAATTCAGACTCTCCATTGAGCGCAGATCAGCCTGCAAAAGCAATTGTCTATTTGTGGCCACTCACTGAGAGACATTATGGGTGTGTTTCTGTCAAAAGTAAAGCAGAACGAGATGGAGCAAAGCAAAACTCCAACGAGAACCAAAAGCCTCTGCCACAACTACTTTGAAACGACTCGCTCTCCTTCTGATTGGTGATGTATGATAAAACAGATGACCTGAAAGTGAGCCACGAGCATCAGGAATGCTCAGATTCATAGTCCACATGGCCCGTTCCTCCATTTTGTGTGGCATCACAGGGCTCTATTGAAGCCGCCTCGCTCTCTCAGACCGGCCCCGCTCACACAAAGAGCCCTTTCACTCTGACCTTGACTGAGCGCCTCCCTGGGCACCGCAGCAACCCGTGGAGAGGAATCCGCTCCAGTCTGCTTCCAGTGAATGATAACTCTCCTGTATGGCTGGAAAACCAGAAGTAATGCTTTTCATATGGAGCCGGACCAATAGACCAACCACCAACACCAGCGTGAAAGCCTGATATTTTCTCGGAGGGAGTCCAGACGGAAGTGAATCCGCACACAATGCTCAATGGATAAAGCTTGTTATGCATCATGTTCTTGATTTAATAATAATGGGAGAAGGGGAAGTTGGTTGGTTAATCACAAACATGAGACCACTACAATGACAGAGGCATTTTGTTAGAGAAGGAAGTATTTATGAAATGTTTAAAAATGTTCATTTACAGTTGAGGTCATATGTTCACATGCATCTTGTGGAATCTGCAAAATGTCAATAATTATAATAACTATTATAATAATATTTAGTGCTACCCTTAATAGACTATTTTCACCAGCTACGATGATGCATTTCCATTTCCATTATTAACATCATTATTAATTATATAACAGCAAAGTTTTCTTATAGTTCCATTTTTTTTTTTAAATGTTTTGTAAATTTATAACACGTTTTGACATCTGTCGCTTTTCTGTTGTAAGTTTTGGAAAGTCAGAGAAATGCTTTGAGATTTT
>JAHKKF010488024.1:240-19790 GCA_019740295.1 Labeo calbasu | reverse complement strand
TTTATTTTAGATGTGATTAACTGCGATTAAGCATTTTTCCGTTGTCTGTAAGACTTGACTTACCTATACTTGTCTATACTATTATGTATCTGCCACTAAAAGCTGTTAAGGCGAAATTGCATTTGATGTAAGATATGATTTAGCTGAGTAAGAGTGGATCTTTGAGCGGGGACAAGGTGATTTCAGAGGAAATAACCCCTGCCATGAGTGGAATGAACTTTACTGTTATTTCACAGCTTGATACTTGCCCTTATTACTGTGTTTTTCAACACCCCCCATGGGCTTTGAGTTTGTTACTTGCCAACATTTAATCTTGTTAAAATTGAACATTAATTTTGACAAATCCCACTGAATATTACGTGATTTTCTTCTGTTATAAAACCACCTAATCCCTCCGATAAACTCGACAAAGGGAAATCATTTCTTGCCAGTTAAAGGTGCTTTTGTTTTCTGTGTTGGTTCACTAATCCAACGAGGTCCCTTCAGGATGATTTATTCATCTAAATCAGCCAAAAACGTATATACAAGAAGAGGTGTTAAGGTTCATAAGAATTGTGGCTGGAGAATTTGTCTGCCAGGATGGACTCCCATGGCCATTGGCGATTTGACATGTATTGTTCTGAGATAGAGGTGAAAGAAACATCCTGACAGAGAAGAGCCAAGACCCCATACTGAGACGAACGCATTGTCTTAGAGAAGGGCAGCTATAGCACAAACACATTTCTCCTCGCATGTGACCGAGAGTGGGGCGTGATGTTGGTGGAATTAAACAAGCTTTTATGGATCTCAGTATGAAACCTCCTTTACAACAGTCTGTTAGTACACGGACAGACAACACAAACGGCCTGTGCCTCAAAAGGATGGAAGAGTGATAGCAAAACAATAGTTTCTTTATTGAAAACCTCATTCTGTTCGTGCAGCGTATGAAATGTGCGACATCAACACGTCTCGTATTATCAAACAAACTGTGATAAGAAAGCAAAAACAAAGGTGAAGGGCAATGAACGCTATTAGAGTTCATTCAGCAGTATCAGAGTTCAGCATAATCATGAAAGATAAAACAGTTTATCAGTGCTTTTCTTTGATGTAGAATAAAAATGGTTGCATTCATTATATTTTCTGACAGAACGGTTAATCATTTGCTTTGTGTTAAGTTGCTCCAAATGCTGTAAATCTCACTTGTTCCATAGAAAATATATGAGGACCAAAGGTAGGATTTTATTCCTTTGCTTTTTTAGTGTCTTGAATTGAAGTTTAACTGCTTATTGGATTATCAACTGATTATGAATGTAGTCATTTAGCTTGTGGGCATCAGTTGCGTCCGTCTTAACCAATTTATAAAACATATTTTAGTCTTAATGATCGTAAATGGCAAACTGAGGCATTTCCACCATTTCTGTGCTTTGATGCACAAAATTGAATTAAATATTGTTAAATGAGCTATGAAAAATAGTTTTATTTTAAATAATAAAATAATTACAATAATTATACACTCGTATTCATTTTAATTTTGTAGGTAATTCTTTTCAAATAATTTCTAAACTGTGTTAAACTGTTATGTAGTTTTGGTGTATTGTGGGTGTGTACCGCAGGGTGTGTTGTGTGATCGTTTGCTGGGTGTGCATGTGATCACACTGCTGGGTGTGTTGCGTGATCAGCACTGCCGTTGTGCAGTGTTTTTTTGGCGTCAGATTTTCACCTGTGAGAAACCACTGGCATTTCTAAACCGTCTTGTTAGTTCTTTTAAGTATCTCAACTGGCCTTGAGCTGCAGCTTGTATCTCATCTACACAGAGGTCATCTTACCCTCTGCTGTTCTGTTCTGCCCTTTTGCATAGCAAAGCAACTAAGTAAAGGGTATCAACTCCAATGAGTAACACCAATAATTAAGGACTTGATGGTGTAATTTTACTTCAGGACATTCATTATAAGTCTGTATAGTAAACCTGCTGCGCAGAATTTTTTTTTTTTTGTCGTCAACTTCAGGGAGTGTTCAGACACTTCATACACATATATGCTTGCACAAAGAAGGATATATGCTTGTTCTCTAAGTTTGTATATATATAAAATCAGTATAAATATCTTTTAATCAAATGTAAATGCATGTCCCAGTCACATTTTCTTGGTTAAATATTACTAACACTATCAGAAAAAGACAAAATAAAATTCTTTTATATTTTTACATTAAAGGAGAACTCCACTTCCAGAACAACAATTTACAAATAATTTACTCACCCCCTTGTCATCCTAAATGTTCATGTCTTTCTTTTTTCAGTCGTAAAGAAATTATGTTTTTTGAGGACAACATTTTTCTACATATAATGGAATGATATGGTGCCCCGATTTTGAACTCCCAAAATGTGGCATTAAACAATCACAAATGCGGTTGTAAATGATCCCAGCCGAGAAAGAAGGGTCTTATCTAGCGTAACAATCAGTTATTTTAATAAAAATAATGCCGTTTATATACTTCTTAATGCCAAACGCTTGTCTTATCTTACTCCGCCTGGACTTTTTTGTTCCAGTTCAGACAGTTAGGTTATGTCGAAAAACTCCCATCTCATGATCTCCCTCAACTTCAAAATCGTCCTATATTGCCGTTTTACCTTTTTTGTTAAGGGTGTTTGATCTTCTTCGCATGTTCATTTTGCAAAGACTGGGTCCGTACTTCTGCAGTGATGAGAGAAAGACAAGATGGGCGTTTAAGATTAAAAAGTATTTAAATTGTATTTTTTAAATGAAAATAACCAATCATTTCACAAGATAAGACCCTTTTCCTCGGCTAGGATCGTTTACAACCGCATTTGGGATTGTTTGAAGCCTCATTTAAACTGCATTTTGGAAGTTCAAAATCGGGGCACCATAGCAATCCATTATATGGAGAAAAATGCAGATACGTTTTCCTCAAAAAACATAATTTCTTTTACGACTAAAGAAAGAACGTCATGAACATCTTGAATGACAAGGGGGTGAATACATTATCTGTAAATTGTTGTTCTGGAAGTGGACTTCTCCTTCTCCATTGTTATATCTTATTGTTGTAGTACAATTTTTTTTTTCATCCAATATTTTGAGGAGGCACTGCCTCCCTTGCCAGTAAGGTCTTTCTTTACCTTTTATTCCAAATATTCCAAAGATTCTGTCAGGTATATATTGTGTTTAAATCGTAATAAATTGCATGTTGCCATTTCTTAAAGATAGATCAAATAAAGAGGATAAATGTGGATTTTTGCTGATGTGTTTTGAAAAATGTTTAGTATCCCTATTTTCCTGTGTATTTGTCTCAGTGTTGTGGTACTTTTCACTAAAAGAATCAGACATTACATGAAATGGATGGTATTTCCGGTGATTTCCAGCAAGCACATTTGTATTTATTTTGCTTATTGTTCTCTAGAGATAAAGATATTAAAAGGAAAATTATGAAATCCCATAAATTCAAATATATAAACAAATCCAGTGTTTGTGAATGGTGTTTATCCTGCATGTTTACCATTTAGTTTCATGTGTTCGTTTATCAGCTTCTTTCACTCCTGATTGTTTGTAGTGAGCTGCATTAGGACATTGTTCCTAATGAGTCGAAGACAAACTATTTCCCCTTTCGAGAGCCCAGGGTACATCCCCTCCCAACCAGAAGCTGGAAATGAGCGTTAATAGCTAAACATCTAAGTCTAAACATACCACCCATTTTCATTTTCACTATCAATATCCATCGCAGGAAGTTCAGGGCACAATCTGTGTGGCGCCATCAAGTCTGAGAACATTTTGTCCATATACTATATTTCCATCATGCCTAAAGAAATGTAAGAAATGTTTCTGTCTAAGTGCTTGGATTCATTTACCTTTTACAATCTTAACGGGATAGTTCACCCAAAAATTAATAATTCTGTCTTTTATTTTTCACCCTCAGGTCGTTCCAAACCCGTAAGACCTTCATTTATCTTCAGAACACAAATTAAGATATTTCTGCAGCAACGCAACTGACACATTCAAGGCCCAGAAAGGTAGTAAGGACATCATTAAAATAGTCCATGTGACATCAGTGGTTCAACCACAATGTTATGAAGCTACAATAAAATTTTTGTGCGTAAAGAAAACATAAACAACAGCTTTATTTAACAATTTTTTCTCTTCCGTGTCAGTCAGTTACTACCTTTCTCGGCCTTCAACGTGGTAGTTGAAAACTCTTGGATTTCATCAAAATATTTAAATATGTGTTCCGAAGATGAACGAAGGTCTTGGAATGACATGAAGGTGAGTAATTAATGACAGAATTTTCATTTTTGGGTGAACTATCCCGTTACAGGGTCATCTTCAAATAGAGATGTGTTTATCTGGTTAAGCTCTATCTGGGATGGGACTGTACCTGTTGCAGTATTCCAGTGGAAAGGAACCCTCTGTCTCCTCCTAACCTGGTCAAATCAGAGTAATGATGGAGAGGAGGAGGCAGCAATGTTTGGCATTCCTCAGAGAACACACTGCTCGTTAGAGCCTTCATTAAACACAGCTTAGTCTCTGTTCTGATAGGGAGACCATCAAAGACAATTACACTCAAGCAGGCATTTATACTGCCATTAGCTCACCTGACTGAACACACTAGAACACCAAACCTGAAAACACAAAACTCTCGTTTGAAACATATTTCAGGAAAATCAATGAAACTGAATTTTATAGATTTTTTTTTAATTAAAATTCAACAATTTTTGTGTTAATTAAAGGAGAAGTCCACTTTCAGAACAAAAATTTACAGATAATGTACTCTCCCCCTTGTCATCCAAGATGTTCATGTCTTTCTTTCTTCAGCTGTAAAGAAATTATGTTTTTTGAGGGAAACATTTCAGGATTTTTCTCCATATAATGGACTGCTACGGTGCCCCGATTTTGAACTTCTACAATGCAGTTTAAATGCAGCTTCAAAGGATCCCAACCAAGGAAGAAGGGTCCTGTCTAGCGTAACGATCAGTTATTTTCATTTTAAATGAAATACTTGAATACTTTCTAATCTTAAACGCTCATCTCGTCTTGCTCTGCCTGAACTCTGTGTATTCTGGCTCAAGACAGTTAGGGTATGTCGAAATACTCAGATCGTATTTTCTCCCTCAACTTCAAAAATCATTTCAAAATTATCCTACATCACTGCAGAAGTACCAACCCAGTTGAAAAAAAAACGGTTCGGGCAGAGTAAGACAAGACGAGCGTTTGACATTAAAAAGTATATAAATTGTATTTTTTTTTGAGAAAATAACTGATCGTTTCAGTAGATAAGACCCTTCTTTCTTGGCTGGGATTGTTTAAAACCGCATTTGGGATTGTTTGAAGCCATATTTAAAGTACTTTTTGGAAGTTCAAACTCAGGGCACCATAGAAGACTGAAATGTTTTCTGAAGAACTGAAGAAAGAAATGGATGACAAGGGGTGAGTACTTTACCTGTCAATTTTTTGTTCTGAAAGTGGACTTCTCCTTTAAGAAAATGTGAACTAGGAATGACCATTGACCGCATGTATACATATTTTTTTATTTCTATATTTTTTAACTGGACTAATTGACCAGCCTATTTAACAACAGTAAAACAAACTGTATTAACAAACTATCAAATAAGAGCACATTTCAAAGTAATCATTGCTTTAAAACTTGTAACCTCACTGAATGTTTTCGTAAATGTTACAGTTGGCCCATAATAGTGCATAATAAAATATGTCTAATAAGCATCTTTTATTATTAGAATTTTTTTACTAAAAGACAGTATTCTGGATTAGTACCAGCTGATTTCCAGGAGCTGTTTACAAACAATGATCTCCAAACAATGGGTGGTTCTCAAACGGAAAGCTGCGTGCTAGTGAGGATGCGTCCTTCCGCGTCCGTTCCTTCTGAGGCTTCAATGTGAGACGGTCGCTGCACAAAAATACTATTCAAATTAGAATTTGAAGAATACTTTATATAGAAAATCTGACTTTCTAATAATGCAGTACATGTAAGAACAACCATCTGTGGTCTTTCAGTGGTTATCAGTATGCATAGTTTAGCTTTACGTGCTTCGTTTACAACAAAACAAAAGAAAACATAATGCCTTCCTCTCCGAAATCATCTGTGGCTTGATGACGTGCCAGTCGGGATATGCAGCCTTACGTACTAGGACACATCCTTCCTATTGAGAAGCACCTCTTGTATTACTTTTGCAGATGGCATTGAGTACTGAATGTACAAATGCACACACACACACACACACACACACACACACACACACACACACACATACACATACCTTTATGCTTTTCTATACTAGTGTATATAATTTGTATATCATGTATATAATGTGCATATTAAGGCAATATTTGTGATCAAAATTCCACAAAATGGCAAGAGAAAATATTATTGTCACTTTTTCAATTACTACATCTCTATTAAAGCAAATGAAAACATTTTGGCAACTTTGGCAACTGATAATACAAACAATCAAATACACTACTTAGACCTTGAAGGATAAATGCATCATAATGCTTTACCTGTTTCATGAGTTTGACTGATGCATACACTTACTGTAAGTATAAACATTTTCCAAAGGAAAAAAAATCAGTTTTTTTCCTGCTCCATTAACATTAATAGGCATTTCACCACAAATGTACCTCAAACATACTCAGTGCGTTTTCTCGAACCATCGATAGTTCTGATCTCCTGCCTTTGATGGTGATACACTAGACGTGGTTCACTGTCTCCGGAGTAAGAGCTAGAGGCAAATAACAGCGCGGCTGCCACAATGTCAAGAAGTCCTGCAGCCCATCCGATGAACAGCGCGTCCCCGAACTCTGAACGTGGCACCACGTGAGGTACGGTTTCATCAAAGTACTTATCAACAATACCGTGAGCGACGTAGGAGACGGGAAAGAGCACAAACAATCCAGCGATGAATAAAAACACACCAGCCGTGATCTTCAAACCTCGCTTGGTCCTCCGTCCCTCCTCACTCTTACAGCAAATGATTTGACTCATGGCAGGGATGGCGAGAAGAAGTCCGAGGAGACATATGGCATCGGAAGCGCATATCAGAATGCGGGCCAGCATGAGCTTCGGACTGAGGCCTAGAATAGTGTCATAGGGACGACACTCCGTTCCGGCCACCTCCTGGATCACACAAGCCTCCCAAAGCCCTTGTTCATAGCTCTCCATGCCCATCAGTTCAGTGGAAAGCGACAACCATTGAGGCATGATGGTGGCTGCCAGTGAACAAAACCAGCCCCCTGACCCGATCAGCATCCCGAGCAGTTCCAGAATCACCATGCATGGGTTGGCCATGGTTACCTTTGACTACCGTGTCCCTCTCGGAGTCCGACGGCCCTCAGGTTTGGCTGGCACCTCAGGAACGGAAGGAATGAGAGAGGAATGGAGGAGAGAGCTTGGATCCAGATGCTGTAGAGGTCTGCTCGCAGGTCTGTCGGTCTTCAGTGAGAGGCACTCATCATCGGAGCATAAGAGGTAGAGGAAATGTGCACGTGGGGAGAGAGGGCACTCAAACTTTAGGCCCTGCCCTCTAGGATCCTTTTTTAGAGAGAGAGAGAGAGAGAGAGATGTTTTTTATTCAGACCCTGGTCTGGCAGGAGGAGACCAAAGGCCACACGGGATGCCATTAAAACTGTAGACAGGATGCCATTAAAATCCTGATTGTTGTCATTTTCAAGGGACAAACTGTTTGGATTTTACTACGTCATCATGGTTTGTTTGTATAGTTTAATTTGGTTCCCCTGCTATCAGCAACAGAACTTGCCTTAGGGTTTGCCATGGGAAAAAGTGAAAGGAACATTTTCACTGTTTTTCAAAGAAAAAATGGGAGATAAGCTTTGCTAATTGCCTGCCAGTCCATTCTCTAATGCAAACAAGAGCACACCAAATATGCAGTGTGTATCTAAATGGGGATCTTTGATGCCTGCCGACTATAAGTCCTGCATTGTTCAATTTTTTTTTTTAAATCGAAGAAATAAAAATTTGCAGTGGAGGGAAGAAAGTGATCTGCCTTATTTTGTTTTTTATTTTATTTTATTTGAGTTTATTTTTTAATTTAATTTAATTTTCTTTTATTTACATTTTTTTATTGATTTTCATTTCAAATTATATTATAAACATTTGTATATACAATTTCAAGATTCATTTTATTTACCCAGCATGATTTGAGAATGAGAGCATGTTGTGGTTAACTCTTACCATCTGTACAGATCAATGTCACAGATTTTCTTATTTGATGTACTAGAAATAGTCCAGGATCTTAAACATTTCCATTTACGTCAGTTTATTTTATATTTATGCATTTGGCAAACACATTTATCTAAAGCAACTTCCACTGCATTCAAAGTAAATGTTTAGCCAGTATGCGCATTCTCTGGGAATTGAACCCTCAGCCTCCAGTTGAGCTACACAAACATAAATAATGTTTTTACTGCTAATTCTAAGATTTATGTTAGATTTTAAAACTGGATTTTCAGTGTACACTACCAGTTAAAAGTTTTTGAACGGTAAGATTTTTAATGTTTTTTAAAGTCTCTTTTGCTCACCAAGTCTGCATTTATTTGATCCAAAGTACAGGAAAAACAGTCAAATTTTGAAATGTTTTTACTGTTTAAAATAACTGTTTTTTATTTGAATATAAATTTTAAATATAATTTATTCCTGTGCTAAATTTTTTGCATCATTACTCCAGTCTTCAGTGTCACATGATCCTTCAGAAATCATTCTAATATTCTGATTTGCTGTCCAAGAAACATTTATTATTATTATTATCAATATTTAAAACAGTTGAGTACATTTTTTTTCAGGATTCTTTGATAAATAGAAAAATCCAAAGATCAGCATTTATCTGAAATTATATATATATATATATTAGAATTACAGAGAAATTATAGAAGAAATGATAGAAATTAATCATTTTATTTAGCAAGGATGCTTTAAATAGATCACAAGTGATGATAAAGCCATTTATTGTTACAAAAGATTTCTGTTTCATCCAAAAAAACCTGAAAAAAATCCCACTCAGCTGTTTTCAACGTATTAATAATAATAAATGTTTTTGAGCAGCGTTTCAGAATGTTAGAATGATTTCTAAAAGATCATTTGACTGGAGTAATGATGCTAAAAATTCAGCTTTGAAATCACAGGAATAAATTATGTAAGAATAAGCTATTTTAAAAAGTAAAAATATTTCAAAATTTTACCGTTCTTGCTACTTTGGATCACTTTATGTTTTAATCCATATTTTAATGTTACCTGTGAAACAATTCTTCAAAATTTCTGGGTGGAACGTTGAGCAAGAAAATACCTTGCTCTACAAGCTTTTACAATATCACTTGCAAAATAATTTTAATCTGTAATATCTAGCAAAAAACCCCAAAATAAAACAGTTAATATCAGTCCAATTAAGCATTGTGCAAGAAAACATTGTCTTTGCTACTCATGTTTCAGTACTATCTACCTATTCATAAAAAAAATTCAATTATTCAATGAAAAGAGTGTTACCTGAAGTGTGAGGCTGTCTGATATGGTTTGAGATCTGGCGTCTGCAGCATGTGAAATTGTGTTGAGACAGACTTACAGAATGCCACGTATCGCAGTAGGAGGATAAAGGGGAAATCTGTGACGCGATATAGTGGCTCTCCACAAACACATAATTGGCTCTTAACAAACACATACTTAGCATACACACACATTTTAGACTTTGTCTGAAAATTATGTTGATTATAGTTAGTTATCAACATTTGCAGTCAGATATGTGATTTTGTGATTTTATTTAATTAAATGTAATTTTTTTCAAAGATGTTCCTAGTCAAAGAATATTTCTCATTCCAAACCTATATGATTGAATACTAAAGTCCATGGTCACACATCATTTGTGAAAAAGGGTACACAAGCATCAGCATTTTTCTAAACGTCTCGTTTTGCATTTCATAGATTAAATCCTTTAAATGTCTGCAGAAGATAATAATGGATGTCGAGGTTATTTATGAAAACTATAATAGAGCTGTAAAGCTATGTCTGGTGATACATTTATTTCATGTTTTATAGATTGTTCCAGAATACATTTATATTTTTGATGACATTTAAGCTGATTTGACAACATGTAGGTTGATTGTAAACTAAAGCATACACAGACAAGTGCATCAGTTTGTAACTTCATTTATTTAAAGTTCACAGAGTAGCTTAATGGGTTGTGTGATGAGAAATGGAAACGGATAAGGAGGAGTAGAAAAAACAAAAGTTAGATTTACTTATTCTACAGGAAATTGTGAGATAAGGAGTGAGCAAAGCGTTTCTAAACAAAATGCACAGAGGTTTGATTTATAATGACAGTATTAAATTCTAAAGATTATTGAAAAGATACAACATGGGGACTGGAATAATATTTACATGAAAAGTAAAGTAAAGGTTTTTAAATGTGTATAAGGTAAGCTAGTACAGTATGTCAGTGACTAAACATAGGATTAAAAATATTAATTAATTAATTCAAGGACAATACTCATTAATAACACATCAAATCAGTATTATTTGTACAAGATTTAGCCAGTTGCTAATGGTTTATTTACGTCTATAGTCTCATGTTGATGTCAAAAAAAAAACGTCAGTCAATCCATGAATACATTTTTTTTTTTTACAATAAAAGTAAATGTTATTGTTTTTTATGTTTTTTATTATTTATATTATATCTCATAATTGTGCTGAAAGTCTAAAGGGCAAATTATGGATTGTGTTCATGTGACAAGCAAACACCAACAAAACTAAACACATAGGTTTACTGTAGATAAGTGATAGACACCGGTGTGAAAACTTTTGCCCCCGCCTTCCCTGAATACTATACTAGCCTACAACCCATAATGTTGCTTCGTGTAGGGTGGGTGGGGGGAATGGAAGTTGCCATCTCTAGATGGCGCTCTTTTACTAAAAATGAAAATAATTCAAGTAACAAGGGTTTGAGGTTCTGTGATAAGGCAAAAACGCATTTTCTCATTCCTGAAAAATATTCTGACAGAGACTTTAACAGTTTACCACAAAATTAAATGTTTAAGTTATGAGTACGCTACTTTTTTCCCTTAGTACACCGTTATCCTCAACGAGATTAGTGCTCTAACAAAATCTGAACAAAATTAATTACTGAATTAAAATTGATTCAGCGAGTCCAATGAGATAACTCTTGATTTTATAAAATATATTTATTAATAATAGTTAAAATGTACAAATGTACGGTGTGTATTTAAAAAAAAAACGGCATCCACTTCCATCAACAACAATCCCAAAATCATACGAGTGCCACTATTGGCTTACTTTCACCTGCGTAAGCATTTGGGGGCGGTGCGTATGCAAATTCGCCTGCCCGAATATGGACAGTGTGGAATGAAAGATGGTAGATAGAGTCAAACATGGAGGACCGACACACAGAGTCATGAGAGCGCCGCAAAACTTTTTGGAAAAGGTGGATGCAGGACTGCCTGTGTCGATTTGACCCACGTTCGTTTCCTCGTCGTGAAGTTTTCTGTTTCCGAGAGTCGATGGGAGTTCAACATTTGTAATGCTGTAGAAAGTTGTGCTATATTTGTTGTTGGAGTAAAGGCAGGGGGTCAGACCCCCCTACCGTCCCAGCAGCGCTATGCCGTGGGTGAGCAGCTGTAAGCGGAGAGAGAGCTCGGAGCTGCCGCTGCCCCCGGGCTGGGAGGAAGCCAGGGATTATGATGGCAGAGTCTTTTACATTGACCACAACACTCGACAAACTTCATGGATCGACCCCAGAGACAGGTAAAAGTGACCGGGAGAGGTGCTGCATGCTTTATTGGCTCAAGTTTGATGATTGTTTGGTTGTAGAGGGCGGGGGCTCAGATTGAAGTGATGATTAAGAAGCGAGGGAAGTTGCACAGTTAGGAATGGAACTGTTTTCATTCCACAGTCCAGAGCTGACACACTGTAACATGGCTGGTTGTTTATTCTTTCTTTGGGCTTGCCATGACAATTTACTAACACGTGAGCTGGAAATAATGCTGTATGTTCACTTTCTGGATTGCACATCAATAACTACTCACCTGGAAAAGAAAATATCCAGTGAAGTGCCGTGCATTTTGGTTAGATTTGTATGTAACAACCTTGTTGTCGATGGTGTCCCTACATTTAATACTTTCGACTGGTGTTAAGTCCCAGGTGTTCAAGAAAAGTTACTGTAACTGTAATACTTGAGAGTGCATGCCAGCTGTGTTGCTTTAACAGTTCTCAAAAATGAATGCACTGCAAAATTAGGAGTAATTACATGTACGTTCGAAAGAGAAAATCGTGTAAAAAGTAGGTGTGTGTGTGTATAAAAAGTTTAAAGATATATAGAACATTAAGTATATAATGCATCATAAATTAATAACACAAACAGGTTAGGGATGTCATTTTAGTAAGGATCCTATAATCTTCTCGTAGAGTTGTTTTTATGAAAACTAAGAACAAACTGATCTAAGTCAGTGAATGTTCTGTTATAAGACTGTTTAGAAGGTGAGAGATAACCAATAACCATAATGACTGTGTATAACTTATCTGGCTTGAAATTTGTTATTAAATTGCATGTGGTATTGAGCTGAGTTGCCTTATTGATATAGATTTGATTACATTTAGATCCCGTATTATCTTTGTTGCACAACTTATCTACTCATGATTGTCATTCAGTTCTAAAAGATACACTTTGGCATTGGCCCCTGTGTCACCTAAATATGTTCCCTCATTAGCCGTGTTGGCTAAATCTAGAAAGCTTGCAACACAAATCTAACACAGGGCCAGGATAAAATGCTTTTTTAAAAAAAATCGTCTTTGAAAAATCATAAAATGTGTGGTTGTCTCTTGGTGGCAAGCTTGAAAAATTTAGAATTTAGAATATTAAGAGGTAACAGTTTACACAGTTATTTCAGTATCCTTAAGAAAGCATAGAAATGCAAAGCGCATTGCTATTACTACTAGTTATTAAAAGCATGCCCCCCCCCCTCCTTTATTTTTTTAAAAGTGGTCACATAATGTAAACAGTGTTCAAATGAAAGAGAGAATTGAACTGTAGTTCCAAGAGTTCCATGTGCAAATATGTATGGAATGCTAGTTGGGCCGCTGGGAAAGCAGTGTGGATGTGCTTTGTGAGGTCTGTATTTTCACCAGCAGAGAAACCAGCCTTTCAGCCCAACTCATTTAAACACGAGTTAACTAGAAGCCTTGTGTAAATTTAAATAGAGGGGATTTGCTGCCTTCAGGGTAGTTGACCATGGTTTCGTCTTAATTTGTATGGTCACTCGTGTCAAAACAATGAGCAAGCAGATCACCACCTCAAAGGCAGCTCTGTCATTGTATGACTCTCATTTTATGGTGTCACTGTGCTGAGAACAGATCATTAGGATTAAGTTTTCAACACTAATATCTACGTAAGTTTATAATAATAATAATAAATGCTTTTCCAGTATTTTGAGTAAAACATGATTTAACTTTTTTATCAGTGTCATTTAAGGGATTGAAAATTGTGTCATCATTTACTCACCCTCAAGTTGTTCTAAATCTTTCGTAGAATATAAAAAAAGAACTTTGTGGGTAACCAAAAAGTTGGTGGTCACCACTGATTTCCATAGTGTGGGAAAAAATACCATGGAAGTCAGTGGGGAAAAGAAACCGTTTGGTTAAAATTACTTCTTTTGTGTTGTCAGCAGGAGAAAGAAACTCATTCAGTTTTGGAACAATTTGAGGTTGAGTAAATGATGACAGAATTTTTATTTTTGGGTGAACTATCCCTTTAACATCACATTGCCGTCTTAGTCATGGACGCTGCAACATCCCACACAAATTGAAAGAGCATTCATTGCTCTTGTGTTACGTTCTGTATATTTCGTTTTCAACTCAAAAGCATCTTTCATGCCCTCCTTCCACTTTTCAAGAGAAGGAATGGGGTAGCTTGAAATGAATCTAGATAAGAAAACCTGATCTGCTTGAAGGCTCCCCTCGACAAAGTCATGTGATGTGCTTTTGTAATGTGAGGCTGATTAGAGTCTGAGAAATCTTATATTTACATGTCAGGAGAGCGGTAAGAATTTATCCAGCAGATGTTGAGGTGGACGTGTGAGGACAACACGTTGAACTGGAGCGCTCATGTGGGCGACATGAGTTGAAGTCGGTCTCATGACATTCTCTCCCTTTTCCTCTCTCCCTTTTCCTCGTTGTTCTCTGTCGCCAAGTCAAAATAGTTGAAAATAATACAAGAAGTGTATCCACAGTGGAACTTGTGAATCAAGCATCAGAGTTCCCTAGTAAAAAAAGTAATAGATTGAAAATTTGATACTAAGGATAGTTCAAGTATATTAACATACTGACATATCGAGACTTATTGATATAAAAATTGTAATTAAACTTTATTTGGAGTATTACCTGTGCACAATGAACATTTCTTAATATTAAACCTAAACTATGTTTTAATGTCACTGTTGATGAGGATTGTATGATCTTTAAATAATATCATTTTTTAAATGCAAAATATTTAAAGTGTACCTAAAGTATACTTGCAATAATTCCACTTTAGCAGAATGAAATACACTTAAGTATATCTTTAGTTAGACTTCAGCACTTCCGCACAATTAAAGTGCATTAAGTACAAAATTAGTTGTTCCAATTTAGCAGACTTTAACCCCCAGATTCACAAACAAGGCTTAAAGTCCACTTCCAGAACAACAATTTACAGATAATGTACTCACCCCCTTGTCTTCCAAGATGTTCGTGTCTTTTTTCTTCAGTCATAAAGAAATGATGTTTTTTTTGAGGAAAACATTGCAGGATTTTTCTCCATATAATGGACTGCTATGGTGCCCTGATTTTGAACTTCCAAAATACAGTTTAAATACGGCTTCAAACAATCCCAAATGCAGTTGTAAACAATCCCAGCCAAGAAAGAAGGGTCTTACCTAGCGAAACGATTGGTTATTTAACAAAAAAAATACAATTTATATACTTTTTAATGTCAAACGCTCATCTTGTCTTGCTCTCCCTGAACTCTGTGTATTCTGGCTCAAGACAGTTAGGGTATGTCAAAAAACTCCAATCGCATTTTCTCCCTTAACTTCAAAAATCATTTTAAAATCATCCTACATTGCTGCAGAAGTTCTGACCCAGTCTTTGCAAAGAGAACATGCAAAGAAGATCAAACAACCTTAAAAAAAAAAGGTAAAACGGCGATATAGGATGATTTTGAAGTTGAGGGAGAACATGAGATGGGAGTTTTTCGACATACTCTAACTGACATGAACTGGAACAAAAACAGAGTCCAGGGAGAGCAAAACAAGATGAGCGTTTGACATTAAAAAGTATTTAAATTGTATTATTTTTTATGAAAATAACCAATCGTTTCGCTAGATAAGACCCTTCTTTCTCGGCTGGGATCATTTACAACTGCATTTGGGATCGTTTGAAGCCGCATTAAAACTGCATTTTGGAAGCTCAAACTCGGGGCACCATATCAGTCCATTATATGGAGAAAAATGCTGAAATGTTTTCCTCAAAAAACATAATTTCTGTACGACTGAAGAAAGAAAGACATGAACGTCTTGGATGACAAGGGGGTGAGTACATTATCTGTAATTTTTTGTTCTGGAAGTGGACTTCTCCTTTATAATCTATTAGTGTCTTTGTTTTGTTTTAAGATGCACACCAGTAATATTTTTCTAAGGCATGTTTATAAAAAATTATTTAAAATGTCCTAATTGAACTATGGCCTAATACTGGCTTAGTCTAAGCCCTGTCTGTGAAACCAGACCTGTAAGTACAATTACAGGGACTTTTATTAAGTGCGTAGTATGTGAATGTATTTGTAGTATACTTGGCATGAAATAAATGT
Source organism: Labeo calbasu (assembly GCA_019740295.1). Classification (NCBI taxonomy): domain Eukaryota; kingdom Metazoa; phylum Chordata; class Actinopteri; order Cypriniformes; family Cyprinidae; genus Labeo; species Labeo calbasu. The sequence goes on along the minus strand of JAHKKF010488024.1, from coordinate 3,937 downwards.
ATTGTAAATACATTTTACATGTTATTTTTCACTAGGGTTATCAGTGCACTATATTATTATTTTCTGTTTCTGTTTTTATGTGGCCTGCCGCCTCCCTGTACCTAAACTACATTTGTAGTTTTACAGTGGTGTTTCATTTAAATTTACATTACATTACAAACTGAATACAGTCTTTGTTATTGAATGTGTCTCACTCAAGATTGACTGTTGTTCTCCCAGAACAGGTTAGTCTAGTCTGGGGGTCAGTTTTAAAGACATTGTGTGTTTTTTTCCCCATTGTAACCCATATGTATTTATCTTATTATTATTTTTTAAATAATTAATTATATTTTAATTATTATTTTACCAAAAAAGTGCAAGTGCTGCTGGTCATATTTAGTATTGTCTCATCAAAATTGAGTTGAGATGGCAGAAGTTGAGATGGAGATGCAAATTTACTGTTAAAAAAGTAACATCTGTGGAAAATTTAGTTTATTATGTTGGACTATATATATATATATATATATATATATATATATATATATATATATATATATATATATTCTGACAGAGAAAGGGAGTTGGTCAGATCATGATTTCTATTCATCAGACTCGTATTACAGTACAGTCATTTCTGAAAGGGATAGTTCATCCAAAAATGAAAATTCTGTCATTAATTACACACCCTCATGTTGTTCCAAATCCATAAGACCTTCGTTCGTGCATTATGGTACTCTTGTGAATGGCAGCGGGCTGACCCGGAAGAGAAGAAATTGTTAAATTAAATAAAGTTGTTATTTTTTGTTTTCTTTTGCGCACAAAAGGTAGTCTTGTAGCTTCAAAAAATTATGGTTGAACCACTTATGTCACATGGACTATTTTATCAATGTTCTTACTACCTTTCTGGGCCTTGAATGTGTCAGTTGCGTTGTTGTCTATGCAGGGTCAGAAAGTGCTCGGATTTGATCGAAAATATCTTAATTTGTGTCCCGAAGATGAACAAAGGTGTTACGGGTTTGGAACAAGATGAGGGTGAGTAATTAAAGACAGAATTTTCATTTTTGGATTAACTCTCCCTTTAATGGCAGACAACACCCTAAAGCATTAGAACAGAATAGAATTCACTATGAAAGCTAAGTCTAATCCATAATTCTTGAAAGTTCCGCTTTGATTGAACTTGCATTTATGGACATTTAATGTAGTTCTTTAACATTAGAACATTATTCTACCTCAAAAATAAATTTATAATTTACATAATTGAGTTAATACAAAATAATTGTTCACTGAATTTAGGTTCAAAAAGATCAAATATTCAGAGGAAATAAAGTTGATCATAGGCATGGTGTTTTACACCAACAGCCTTGTTGGAGCATCAACTGTGCACCAATGAACATGAGTTTTGAGGTTTTCAGGCACGGTGACGCCTTGTAGTGAAAATTGTAATCAGTGTGTGAATTCACTGCTCAGTCACCTGGGAAACCACTGAAGATCCTCTGTGAAACAGGGCCATCTTCCAGCACCTGCCCCACACTTCTGAACTGCATGTTACCATTTCTTCTTTTGGTTGATATAGATGAATTGAAATCCTAAAAGCACAACAGAATGCAGAAGATTTAAACCCTTTTTATGCCTATTTGTTGTTGGTCTAAGCTGTCATTTAGAATGTATCTGTAAAGATTTTGGCATTCTTAGGTGGGCGTGACTTCCATCGAAATAGAGTGAAATATTATTCTGTGGTATTGCTTTTCTGTCATGGCTTGAAAACGTCACTGCAGTTCGAGCGGCAAAACTCACAGTGCTGAATGTGCAAAAAACCCACTACGTTTTAGTTCATCCTTGAAGTTCTTTTGAGAACACAATCTTTAATCTCAATCATATAATAGGTCTTTTATGTAATATTTTTGGTATTGTCTGTAGTCCTATAGTTTACAAGAGGGTCTTTGTGACAGGAAGGGCGCTTCACCTCGGCAAAACAATAGTCGGGTAAACAGCGAATATCGTCGGCGTCCGTTTGCCGTACGGACAGTCCGCTGCGTGGTTTCCTAAGGTGACTCCCTAAGAGTCCGATCTCCTTCGTCCACTTGCTCCAGCGTAGTTTCTGTGGGGAGGCTTTTGTGACTATGGAATGAGTGCAATGTCAGGCATGCTTACACTAATGCCTGAGGGACTCTGCCCGTGATCTGCCCCAGACAAAGCTGCCCAATGGAGGCAGCAGTTCCCACGTGTCTTCCCTCCCTCCATCGCCAGGCCCCAGCGGCTCTCCCTTTATTCTTTACAGGCTCTGTTATGCAATGGCCACAGCCAGGCCTGCCGCTTGGCAAAGGGAAGCCTTTATACGTGGTCACAAAGCACACCAAATTCAATTATTCTGGAAAGTGGAAGCCGTGTTGCCAGCGCCAAAAGGTTATTCACATGAGCGCAAACCCCTCAGTGCTATTTTGCTTCCCTTGGTGTTTTCATTATGTCGGTTAAGGGAGGGCAAGGTTTTTGTTCAAAGTGGGTTGGTGAACATGGCTTTTGTTTCACGTGGAGTGTGTTTGTTTGGAAGGTTTCTTTACCGAATTGACAAGTTTGAGTAGTTATTGTGTTCGCTCCATTAATTGTCACAAGATTTATATATTATGAGAGATTACAAGTATCACTCCTTGTTAAGACAAAGTATCAAGCGTGTTTTTTGGTCTACAACCTACAAAATGTTTTTAGGTTGGTTCACTAATGAAACCTAGCACTCAATCCTGATTTGCACAAACAAGTGCAAACGGACAGAATTAGCAGTTTTTGAGTGCTAGTCAGTGACTCTTCTATGTATTAACAGAAATATTGCTTTTAGGGCTGTCACTATTTTGGTAATTATTCTGACGATTAATCGAGTAATCGGATAATTATTTAAAATTGCTTAAAGGAGAAGTTCACTTCCAGAACAAAAATTTACAGATTATTTAGGGGGTGACCCTTCCAATCCAATTGTTCGTGTCTTTCTTTCTTTAGCCATAAAGAAATAGCTTTTTGAGGAAAACATTTCAGGAATGTTCTCCATATAGTGGACTTCAATGGTGCCCGTAAGTTTAAACTTTAAAAATGCAGTTTAAATGCAGCTTCAAAGGGCTCTAAACAATCCCAGGGCCTTATCTAGCGAAATGATCAGATATTTAAAAAAAAAAAAAAATACAATCTATATACTTTATAACTTCAAATGCTCATCTTGTCTAGCTCAGCGTGTGCTCTTTGCATTCCAGTTCAAGACAGTTAGGGTATGTCGAAAAACTCCAACTTCAAAATCATCCTACATCTCTGCAGAAGTACTGACCCAGTGTTTACAAAGTGAACTTGCAAAGAAGATCAAATTCTCTTTACAAAAAAAGGTTAAACAGGAAATGTGTCAAGAACATGAGATGGGAATTTTTTGACATACCCTAACTCTCTTGAACCGGAGCTAGACAAGATGAGCATTTAAGAATAAAAAGTGTATAAATAACCGAAAATAACCGATCGTTTCGCTAGATAAGATCCTTCTTTCTTGAATGGGATAGTTTAGAGCCCTTTGAAGCTGCATTTAAACTGCATTTTGGACGTTCAAACTTGCAGGCACCATAGAAGTCCATTATATGGAGAACATTCCTGATATGTTTCCCTTAAAGGGGTGATCAGATGCTAAGTTCATTTTTTCATGTTGTTTGAACATTAATGTGTGTTGGCAGTGTATGTACAAATCTACCCT
>JAHKKF010488016.1:0-18554 GCA_019740295.1 Labeo calbasu | reverse complement strand
AACTTTCTGTAAAAACTGCAAACCTTAGGTAACTGTTGAATCAAAAACAAGTTCAGATGGACAAGTAGAAACTGCTTAAGTAGACACTGACAACAGAACCAGTACCCTTCTTTGGTTCATCCAAGAACATCAAAATCTCCTTGGATTTGTAAAAACATGAGTTAGGCCCAGTTTTACTCCAAGCAGTTGCTAATGAATGGTAACCAATAGCCTATGCCTCCAGGACGAGGACACAATCTAAGTGCAGAAATGCTCTGATCAAAAAGAGTTGCTTAGCTTTTGGAATTGAGAGATTTCATGGCTATGTGAATGGCTTACCACTGTTCACAGCAGAAAAGGATCACAAGCCTTTTATTGCAAATCATTCAAAAATCTGAATGAGAAGCCTCCACTCATTTAGAGTCTAATGAGAGGTCTGCAGCAATATGATCTGAATTAGTGTACAGGGAAATAAGTAATTTAAACTGATGCACCATCTCCCCAAAAGTGAGTTCCACCGAAGTCTGATCAGAAATTCATGTAAATAGCTGAAGAGACAGCAAAATATCCAGTTTTGGAAGCTGTAGTTGAAAAATTGTTCTACAATGTTAGAGCTGAGCTCAGTGTGGCATACGGCATTCTTTTGAGACAAGACAGAATAGAAGTGCTGACAAAAGAGATTCTTTCCAGGATACATGACGGGCATCTTAGGATGAAGAAATGTATAAAAAAAAATTCAGAGATTCAGTCCGCTGGCCTGTTTAATGTCCATGGAAAACAATGGTTTTGGTTTACTTTTCCAAAAATAGCCCTGCTGTCCAACTCCTCATGTACTTGTGTGACACAACATAAAAACCATATTTGCCAGACATGTAATTTTGCTTGTTGAAGTTAGTAACAATGGTCCATGTTACAATTCAAAAGAATTTTAGGACTTCGCTACTATGTTTTCAAGCGTGTGACTTGCAAGTCCTCATCATGCTCTGTCCAACACAGAAAAAGGAGTGCAGATTATAAAGAAATAACTCAAGAAAAATCATAAGGCAAGTCAGATCCATGTCTAGCTCTTGTGTGTTATTGAGCAACATCTCTGGAACATAGTGCATCTCCTGCAGAGTTCTTAATGAGTTATAAGAACACTTCATTACAGAACTGACATCAAACAAAGCACTATAAAAGAGACAAAGGCCAAACTATGACAAGCAAACCAAAAGGATGAAACTGTTATCAAATAATGACACTGTGAGAAATCCAAACTACTGAGACAAGAAAGCTGTTGGCTTGGAAGAAGTACGTCCGAGATTATACGTATATGGTCAGAACAGAAAATTGACAGGTTTTCAAGAGAAATCAACCCTAACCCCTTAAAACAGAAAACAAGTAAGTGAAATTTACAAGGAAAAGGAACCTAAGTGGGATCAGAGGTGAGCAGAGTAACAGTGGAATAAGCTACCGCACACATTAAGGTTGATGGATTAAGAAATAAATATGCTGCATGCAGTTTTTTAGAAAAAGACAAAAAAAAAAAAAAACAGTTTTAGGAAAGGACAGAAATGGTGGACCATATGCTCTTTTGTTGCAGTAGAGGAGCGCTATCTGCTGGATAAATACTATTTGTAATATCACTGCAATATCACACATTTCCAGGGGGGCGCCAAAAGCTTCTGATGTTTGATTGCTGTTAAAGGGAATAATTCGTCCAAATAAATAAATAAATAAAACACTTCATTCTGTCATTATTATAATGAAAGTGAAAGGTGTCATTCTGTTTACTTGATTGTTTTTGGGAAAAACAGACATGAAGTTCTTAATGCCAAAAACAAAAGGGACCATCCAGACTTTTATTTATAATAACAGTAGTAGTAGTAGTAATAATAATAATAATAATAATAATAATAGCCTATTAATAATAATAATAACTTTTGGCTAGTAATATAGGGTCCAAGCACATGTGGACGATTAGATGATAAAACTGAAATTTAGATTTTCAAATATAATGCGTTTTTTACAGCAAAGTTCATCTTTAAACTTTTACTGATAGTTAGTTTAGGTGATGGTTACAACAGCACACATTTTACCAGCCTTAATTGTTTGTATGTATTTCTGCAGTATTTTTTTTTTTTTGGCTCCGAGCTGGTGTCAGGTAAGAATGTTCCGTCTGTATAAGTACTTAGATGCCTTAGATACTTTAGCCCATAAGTGTTTGTTTTATTATTCACATCTCAACTCAACTTTATAAAAATATCTCAAAAGAGAATAATAAAATTGTCCTTCCAGTTTTAAAGGGACAGCAGTAGGCAATAACTGATCATGACTGGCAATTTGACAAATGGTTTTTAATATTACTATAATATACAAAAGTTAAATGAACATATAATACTTGCTGAACAAACAGAAATCACTGATTTCTTTGTAAATTAATTATACTATATCGGCAGTGCATCGTAGTTAGCCTGGTTCTATGCATGTATGTTTCATAGGTCACACGTTATCAATACTTGTCACATGACTGGAGAGCTGCGATTATGTAACAGTAACGTCCGCTGCCTGTCACCGCTCATCGTACGAGTCCGTGCCATATGACGCCACTTCCCAGGAAACGAATTTACAAATCCTACTATGGGAAAGGCGCAGGCCATTAATGTTAACATAGTTGCTTGAAAACCTTCATGAGACGTAAAGCACGCAAATTAATATTCATAAGCGAAGCCATGACTAGTATGATTCGTTCATTTGCTAACGCCCCTTAGCCTTTCAGCAAATGAATTAAGCCCGCTGACCCAACGTCATCTTGCATCACTAATATTTATGAGTAAGCCTTCACAGTAGTATGATTCGTAATTTTGCTGGCCGGCAGAGGAGGCGTTGTCCCACATTAGAGCGTCACCTTCATTTAATGCAGAAGCCGGCTATCCTGTAGAAGGACGAAGGTTTCCCAGTCCTGTAACAGACACTGAACACCAGTGAATATAGTGAATATCCGAGATTTGACTTTATTTTGTGCTGAAGTGCTTGTAAATAGGGCTGTATAAAATGATGAAGAACGGGCATCATGTGAGCAGCGCTCCGGCCGCCGCAGCCTGCAGTCCAGAGAAGAGGAGGCGTACAGTCCGCGTCTGGTGCGATGGATGGTGAGTGCACGCCGGAATGCATTTTCACCGCATTGTTATAAAAACAATATCCCCCGACTACAGCTATACTTACATTTTTAAGTTAGATAATATGACGGGACTACACTTGCCAGCCACAGCAATGCACCACATCTAATATAAAGCTCACGAAGTTTCGATTTCTTCCGTTAATATTACTACCACTGCTACTAAAAATAATAATTATGAATATTTAATTATACTATATGGTATTACCTATATGAGTATGAGAGTAAGCATGTCTGTAGTTGCATGTTTGTGGTAAATAACACTTTTTGATTTATTTTAAGATAACAACAAAACAGTAATAATGATTATGATTAAAATATTGTTTGTTGTGCTTACATTTTTTTTTTAATACAACGCATACAGAGTTCACAAATTCTAATGTATTTTATTTGACTAAAAGTTGCACCATGAAAAAAAAACACTCTTCACCTCCAGAATCCCATCTATTATTTCACACTCTGCTTTAATGCACACTAGCACATGTGCTTCACTCAGCAGTTTCACTGATATGGCTTGCCATTTTATCTACTTTATGAGTTGGGTTTATCAGCCTGATTTGAGATATACGTTGTGGATAGTTATCTCTGAAAGCAGGCTTTGTCTGAATAAGTATCAGAGTTTGTGAGTTCATTTGGCTGAAAAAAATGTGTTTGGTGATTCATGTGCATGATGAGCAGGATTACAGAGCCTTTCTCTTTTCGAATTCCAGCCATTTCTGTCCGCCTGTGTGATGGTGTTTTTCTGAAATGTTGCAGAATGTTTGGGATGCCAGAATATTAGACAGCGGAGTGAACTACCAAAGAGAGGCAGTGTAAACAGTGCGCTCAGTGACCCCCCTCAACCCCGCCAGCCCACACCTGCCTGTTCTTCCCATAAAACCCTCTACTGCATAACAAGAGAATGTGACAGTCAGCCGGTGCCTCAGCTCACGATGCTACTGGTTGTGATACTGTTTTTTCTTCAAAGGTTCACTTGATGGTGCATCAGTAAAAGACATTATGGAGCCTCATGTGTGATGACTGTCTAGAGCATGTATAAAATCACAACAGTAAAATCACTGTGCAAGTGCCTCCCCCTAAGGTACAGTGTCATCGGTGTGATTCATCACGAACGAGGACACTCACAGTTCGTTGCATGTTTGGGCTTTGGTCATGGTTAAGCTGCACTGAATGGCTCGTTAAACTGCACACACTTCGGTAAGTTTAAAATGAAAGTGCTTCACTTGAAACTAAGTTCTTTTCGAAAAGTAAAGAAGAAGGATCATCTGTCCTCAGATTCTGCGGTTGCTGAGGGGCCACATGTCAGGGTCCTGCGGATCTGATGTTGAGCTTGAGGCTATGGAGAGTGAGAATTTCTCTTTCTGGACTGAATGCAGTGCCCCTCACTGAGCTGTTTGTGTGTTTTTACACTTGGTCATTTTCAGCGGTCTGAGCAAGGTTCTCTGGATTTTTCGTCTGTATGTAAACACCCCAAATGATCCAAAAGACCCCTTTAACATTAACAAAGCCAAAGTTTCCTTTAAGGTGGTTGAGAGGGTGTCTAAATATTGTTCGCTTTTGTGTGTGGTGAACACAAACCGCTCTGGGCACACTTCATTTTTCTTTATTTTCAAATTCCTTTTAATTTGGTTATCAGATGCCTTCACAAAAATTAGATAATTGTCATGGCTGCTTCTACTGGCATGTTTCTTAAATACGTAATTTAATACTTAACCTATTTTCAATAATGTATGAAGTGAATAAACTGAATACTTGTTTTTATTTTAAATAAAAAAATCAAATACAATATTAAACCAATAGAACATTGGATTGTTAAACTGAAGAATTGTTAATTGTTATGTTAAAACATGAAATCATTATTTAAAACATTTAAAACACATGCTATTTATATTTTTTAGTATGTGCTATAGAGCAAGAATACGGATGCAGTATTGCTGTGAAGACTGTATTTTGTTCAGTCGTGTTTTTGTTCATATGTTTTGGTTTCATGACTACTCTTTCATTCTAGTCTTAGTGTCTGCTTAGTTACTTCACCTGTTTATCATTTTGTGTCATGAATCTCCATGAATCCACAATATATGTGACAGAAGAGCTAGCCACAATTGATGAGAACATCCGGTTACTGGAGGAATATGTGGAGGGCTGTTTACAACTTTACAACAAGACGCACTGGGATGATGAGACCTTTACCATGGGAGTCCTCAAAAACGATGCAACCATTAATTCTGCCTCCCTGGCACGTGTTCCATCATCAGCAATCATCTCTTTCCCTTGTTCAACAGTCCTGAACAACAGGAGAGATCTTCCACCACGGACTGGAGTTCGACACCTGAGCCAAACACGGATCTAGAGCATGAGCTCATGGCCACAATGTGCGAGAGTCAAAGTCAGCCAATGGGTCAGTGCTGTAGAGACCCTTTTCTCAAGAGCTCATACCCTTCTTCGTCCATGTCAGCCTGTCGGCTCCATCTTGGCTCTACGGTCCCTCTGCTCTGCAGTGGTCTTTCATCACTTTTCATCAATGCTTCACCAGGTTCCCTTGCCCTTCGCTACACTGGTCCGACATCACCCTCCAGCCGCACCTCAGCCACCCACCACTTCGGTTGACTCGGCTCCTCCTTTTCTCCAGTTCCACTTTGGTCCTCACTCGCTCCAGCATTGCCGTCTTCTGCCAGTTCCCTGTCATCACCTTGAGCCAGCAGCATCTCCTTTAAGGCCACAGCAGCCTACTCTGCCTTCTAAACCCTGCAAGACTACATAGGCCCTAATTGGTCATATATGGCTGCCGGTCAGGCGGGTGTCATGGCACTGCTGCAGGCATACCAAGTTTTATGCCCTGAAAGACATGGTTGAAAGGGATGACTTATGAGGCAGTCAAGGCATTCAAATGGCTGATAAATTTGGTGCTTCATGCCACTAAACACATGGATTGCAAAATCGGTCACTCCATGGCAGGGTTATTAGTGGTGAAGCTGTGGCTTAACCTCACAGATATCTTTGAGAAAGAGAAGACCTTCCTGTTAGATGCTACTCTTTCTAGGTCTAAGTTTTTTCAGTGATGCATTCAGTACTATGGGAATTTGCTACATCAACTAATATTGACTGCTTGGTTTGGAAATTTCGCAGAGTTTCGCTAATGTGACTGTGCCTCAAGAGCAAGATACAGACACAATCAGCCCTCCCTAAAGGCTCCAGAGAAAGATCAAAGATTCCTTGTCATATCTGTCTAATATTCACCCTCCTTCTATCTCCAAATGTGTCTTTAATGCAGCTAAGTCAACTTTTCCTGTTGTCCTTGTTGCTTGTTTATCCAGGTATCAGCAACATGCTCATTGCTTAGGTCTTTTTTGGCAACATGCTTGTTTCTTTAAACTTTTCTAGATGTTATTGGAAACATGGTTGTTTTATTAAGCTCATCTGGGTATTGGCAGCAAGCTTGTTGCTTTAAGCTTATCCGGGTATTGTCAACATTGGCAACCTGACAGTATTAAGTGATTGGACTTAGAATTTGTGCTTGATTGACAATTAAAAGAGAGAATCCCATAGCGTTACATTAAAGTAGGAACCCAATTCATATCCAGAGACCACAATATCACAAAGACCACAGTGGGGTTGGACTTTACTACCACCAACCCAGAACAACTTTGCATAGCAATGCCAGAATTTAAGGAAAAAAGGACCCAAGAGCAGATACATGCGAACCACGGCTTTACTGAAAAATAATAACTGAAAAAGTTCTGAACTCCAACCAGCAGGGCAAAATTAAAGGGTTCTTGAAAGCCAGGCAAATATCCAGCCCAGGGAAGCAGTCCAAATAGTAACCGAGCCGATTCAGAAGATGAAGGGATAGACAGGCAAGCAGGAGGGTCAGAATGAGCAATGCAGTAAAAACACCAAAGAGCAGATCTGGACCAAAGTCATCAGAGACCAATACAGGTTCAACACTAAGATGGGCAGTCCGATGGCCTACCAATGTTGTCCTCTGGCATTCCAAATAAATTAACACGAGTAGAGAAAAATATTTTTCTTTTACCACATGTCTCTCTTCACTTCGGCACCTGCTTTAGCAGCAATGTCAAGTGCAAAGTGCAACATGTATTTGTTTGGGTATTAAATCATGCCTCAGATACCACTAAATTGTCTACCACAGACCTTAGGAAATAGTGGTAATAGTGGTAAGCCTACAATAATCACTAATGGTGGGGAAATTTCAGGTTTGTAATAATGTTTTGTTATTTGTCAGTTTAAATGTATGTATGTATGTATGTATGTATGTATGTATAATGCATTTTAAACACTGTCTTCACATGAATTTAGCTTCTGAAAATTAAACCCCTGCAAATGAATAAACAATAAGGTCAGCTGCAAAAATAACTGCTTGTCTTAAGTAAACCCTGGCAGTAGTTATTTAACGGCAAGAGAAGGTTAGTGCTTGCGCAAGCTGTTAAGAAATCTGGCCCATATTGTTTAATTCATTTTTTACAGAATAATACACAAAATTCATTACATTAGTTTGCAGTTTTCTTGTCATCTAAAAACTGTACAATACTCCACTCCAAGTGTTACAGAGACTTACCCTAACTACTTTTGAAAATGTATTATTTATATCTCAGTAATCAGACCACTACTGGCCAAATGTAAATGTTTATAATAACCATTTCACCTGAAGGAAAAATCTAGGTAAATATAGTTGTGAAGGTTCTAGGTGAAAGTGTGAGTGTATCGCTAACCCAAATTCAGGATGCTAAAGTCCATTCACAATAAAATGTCATGTAATCCTTCCCTGACATGTTCTGACCAGGGCATAGGGCAGGAGGACGTAATGTTTGCAGCACAAGAATGCATTGAGTCCATGTTGAGCAATGGTCAGCTCTTAGTCAGCACAATAAGTGTGGATTCCACTTTGTGACAAACAGTAAAAGCCTTCATGAAACAAATATAAAAAGCATGTTATGTGATTAAGGTCAAGTGAAGGGCAGTTTTGTGTATCTCACGCCAGCTGTGTTAATGCAGCCATACAGAGATGCAAATGATTTAACAAGGTTTGATCGACCTCAGAAGAATAAATGATCCTTGCAGAAATCACGTGACATGGTTGGAAGGCAGGTCTGATCAGCTGACAATGGGTCAATCAGTTACTAAATATATCTGTATTAGCATGTGTTGAGAATGTCACAGTGAAGCATAAGCATTAAAAAAACTTCAAGCTTAAAAAAAAATCATGTTACCATAATGTAGATGTTGTACTTGAGTTTTTGGTTTTTTACATGTTATAATGATCCTCATTAGACTCTCATTACTATAATACTTATTGAAGTACTGAAATATCTTATTTTAAGTAACATCAGCATACATTCCACGCAGTAAAACATATACTATCATAATGTATAAATGCAGGAATACTGTTTTTACTATTACAGTAAAGGCTTATATTACATTATAAGATTATATTATATTATTTCTCTTGATTTTGGTGTAAAATATAACAAGACATGCTGTGTCACATCACCCATATATGCAGAGGGTCATCAAATTTCTAGGGCTTTCAAACACTGCTGGCTTCTGCATGTGATATCATTGTCTCAGCTCAGCTGCCGTTTGGGTGCCTGCAAAGTGCAAACCAGTTTCAGTAATTAATATTTCATGCTCATGGCCAGTGTTGCTGTGATCCTGTCTACTTAAGATACAGCAGAGTCAGTCCACTGTTGGCTAGTTGTTGGCTTCGTCATATTAATATAAAAGCAGATGCTTCATCTTAACACTCTAACTCTGCTTCACTCTCACTGCATATCATATACCTAAATGACATCAAAAATGACAAAAAATGACAAACCAGAGCTGTTAGTAAATTTAAAGGAAAAGACCAAGTATAAATAAGTCAAACATGGAAAGTCCATTCAAAAGCACTCAGGTGGTATGGAAAGTTTCTTAGACAGAAGCACATTAATATAAATTAGGAACACAACAATCAGTGGAAGGTTCTAAAGTGTCATGTCACTTTATGAATCTATTACTCCAGCTGAGATCCTATTAACAAAGAGTATCAAACAATGTTTCTTTATGCTGGATGTGAGTAAATAGTGTGTTCAGGTCATATTTCACTTAAAGAATCAAATTTTAGTGAAAATGGGGAACATTTGTCATAGTGTTTTAATGTTTTTAATTTCTGTATTTCAACAATGAAAACAATTATTGAGAAAAATTAGAAAATACTCAAAAACAAAATCATGCACAAAAGAAGAATGTATTGTAGTATGGTAATAGGGTTTACAGTAGATAAACCAATGGACCAATATTTGGATTCTATTCTAGTTTTATGTGTTGTGGAAAAGAACACAATTGATGGATCTGGACCTGTTGTAAGTTTATGAGCTAATTTTATAGTTTTGCTATATTTAGAATGTGTGATGTCAATCACATTGCTTTTATATGCTAAACTCACAATATGTGAGATATTTGGGGTGGAAAAATGGGAAAGTGAGTACATAAAAACCTCTTCAAAACTGCCCTTGTGATGGTAAGCCTACAATAATCACTAATGGTGGGGAAATTTCAGGTTTGTAATAATGTTATGTTATTTGTCAGTTTAAATGTATGTATGTATGTATGTATGTATGTATGTATTTATTTATTTATTTATTTAATAAATAACAAACCATAACAAAGAATAACAAAAAAGGCATTTTGGTGTGTGAAAATATTTAATTATGTGTTTTGGATGTACATAAAAATGAACCTGAAATGAACCTTTACTGGGGCTGCAGTATTTATATGAAAAAATGTTTAATATGTCGTGCCCTGTCCAACATAACAACCCGGCAACTTGAATGTAAGTTGTAGTATTAATTTGTTAGTAGATAAAACTTGCTTTGATTGTTTGCTTTCACTTGCTTTTAATGCAAGTAAGATTTTTTTCCTGTTTTAACAATTGTCTTTATCTACCTTACTCCCTTCTTAGTTATGACATGGTTCATTATGGTCATTCCAACCAACTTCGACAAGCCAAGGCTATGGGGGACTATCTCATTGTGGGAGTGCATACTGACGGTGAGGATACACAAACACACATACACAGACATTAACGGTGCCAGACAGCAGGGGTGGATCTAGGAAATAATTTTTAGGGTGAGTCTATGAGGGGTGGCAACACCAAAGCATGCCCCCATGCATAGTTTTTGGAGATTTATGGTCTGACATACACAGTTGGGTTCACAAATATTGCATTATCATTAAGTAATCACCTATACTGTTTAAAATAAAAAATAAATAACATTTTAATATAATGGCACCAAGTCGATACACAATCTAAAAAACTTCACAAGTTATATATAAATGTTATAAATGTTTCTGAGCTTGTATCACTAAAGAAGACATGCGGTTCTATTGAAATTGCATAGGCTACTTGATGGTATGAATCAGATGGTATAAATCAGAATTAGCATACAGAATTTGTGTACAGATTTGTGCATTGTAAAGCACATTTTAGTGCAAGTGTAAGAGCAACTTTTCAATTTCCTAATATTAGAAATAAATACAATAATATCAAAGCACTGAAACTGGAACAGTTTTGCAAACAATGTTTGATTTTCTGTTATTAACAGAGGTGGGAATGTCTGTAATCACCCAGAACACACTCAGCCATATACTCTAGCAACACCCCAACAACTGTATTGCAAGAGCCTAGCAACCATCAAGAATATCTTAGCAATCAACTAGCAAAACTTAGCAGAACATCTATCTGGCCAAACTATTTATGTTTTTTAAACAAGACAATCCAGCCTGATCTCACAGCAATTCGTAAATATGAGGTGGCTAATATGATTTTGGCTAAATCGTATGTATTTTACAAGTTCTCCAATACCGCTAACCCACCCCTAAACCTACCCGTCACTGGGGTCTAGACAAATCGTACAAAATCGTACGAGTGAGGTCATACGAATTTGCACAGATTAGCTACCACATAAAATATGTATGAATTGGTTATGAGACAGCATTGGACAAGCCAGCATAAATTTGTCTTTCAAACTTTTCAATCTAGTTATTACAGGTATTCTTAAATGCTTACACACAATTCAGATACACAGATGAGTTTAGTTGCCTAGTGAACAATAACATTGTGAGATCAATAACATTGTAACAAAAAAAAACTCTTAATAAGATTCAGGAATTATTTTTACAGCTCAATGTCTAATACAGTATACAACATAAATTAAATTACAGATACAGATGTATAATTTAGCAGTGAACTTTTGGGAAAAAAATAAATTTCAGTTTACTACTGTAAAGTAATCTTGCAAGTGCTAGAAAAAGTTTAAATACCATATATTGGTAGTACCGGTACTAGTGGTTTAGCAGTTTCTTGGTCTCCTGACACAAGACTATATCTTTAGGCAGTCACAAAATGCAGTACACATGAAGAATTGTTACAAATAAAATTTGACAGTTGAAGGTGTACAACATGTGCTACAGAAAACTGCAGTACGACTAAATTCTTACCTAACTCTGCTTTTAGTTTTTGTGATCGGCATCTTCTTATTGATTTCATGTTTTTGTTTCATCGGATACAAGAAAAAGGCCTGTATCCATGATGAAAGTGGAGGGAGTGGTCGGATGCGATGAATCTTGACAGAACAGAACCAGAACAGCGTGAGTCACATGGCTCCAAACCAGCTCAGGGCAGCAGGCAGAAAAGTGGTTAGGCACGGGTCAGAGTCCAGATTAGTCCATAGGCTACCAAATCCAAACATGAGGCAAGAATCAAGGTCACACAGGGGAGAGATCAAATGAGGGGCAGACAGCACCAACAAGGAAATCAAAATGTCATCATCAAGAGAGCAGTCCAAAACCAGTTGAAAGAATTGTAGACATACTTTTAGACTGAAAAATGCATGCTACTTTTATCAGTGCTTAATCGAAAATGTCTGTTTTTTTTAGATGTTGAACCAGGAAATCATGCTGTCTAGCTGTTAAAATCAGAAGCATTTCATAGTGAAACAAAAAACAGAAGATGGAAATCAAGTTGACTGATTCCAGTGTCTTTTTTTTCATCCTGCAGAGGAGATTTCTAAGCACAAAGGTCCTCCAGTGTTCACTCAAGCTGAGAGATATAAGATGGTGCGAGCAATCAAGTGGGTGGATGAAATCGTGGAAGGAGCTCCGTACGTTACCACGCTTGAGACTTTGGACAAATATTGCTGCGATTTCTGTGTTCATGGAGGTCAGAGCCTAAACATTATAACAATGCTTAACCTGTGTTAAAACATTGATATTGAAGTCAATACAAAAAAAGGAAAAATCTTATAGTTACACTATAATATCACACAATGTGATATTATTCTTCAGAATTGTGTTTATTTGTAGAACAAGATAAACAGGTACAGTAAGTCACAGCTCAAAAACTTAACTTAACTTGGGGGTGACTATAAAGTCTTTGCAGGAACACAAAGAATACAACACAACAATCAGTGATCAATCAGCGGCCATATTTGTTTCGGTCATACAAGACCAAGTCCTGTCTGCTCAAATGGGGAAATCCTGACTGAACTGCTCCATAAATGTTGTTTTGTCTTATGCTCAAATAGCATTAAAAAGCATATACTCCAGGCTGTATACTCCAGTCAATGCACATGTGCAGCCCTAAGTGAATGCCTTGAACACTGCCTGTTTCTATGGTAACCAGAGATAAACTGCAGCTGCAGTGACACCATATCTTAAGCAATTGGATCTTTTATTAAGTAGATGGGACTTATTCTGTTATATTACGTGTTGCTATTTGACCCATTCATAGTAATGTGAGTGCACTGTCTTTTTATTTCTTGGTAAGTCTTTGGTATTAGTGCCGTTTCGATGAGTGAGGTGATAGGTGTCAGGTGTGGATGATCATTTGTCCAGGAGTGGGAGTGACTGGAATATGACAGTACATTAACTCTTCTGAAAGTGTCTCCTGATGGCTACAAGTATCACCACAGTGAAGGGACCCACAGGGTAGCCAGCAGAGCAAGAGACCAACAAAGTTAAGCAGGGGATCCTGTAGAGGCTGGCAAAACGAGATGTATGAGATGGAAGCAACCACGGTGGGGTCAGTGGAACAGAGGACTATAAGTCTGCAGAAATGGAGACCATCGTGATGGAGTAGGGAACGGCTTCCTTGGCAGAGAAGATGGAGTGAGGAATGGTCTCAGTGGCCAAGACAAGGGATAAGGAACAGGTTCTGTGGCCGAGAGAAGGGAGTGGGGTACAAGGAAATAAGACCCACAGGATCGTAAAACTTGGGATCTCCAGACTTAGGATCACCAGTATTGGGACAGCCAGACTTGGAACCCTAAGGTGGAGCAGACAGAGCAAGAGACCAACAAGGCGATACAGACAGAACAAGGGACCACAGGGGAGCCAGCAGAGTAAAAGACCACCAAATTTGAGAAGGGGATCTTGTAGAGACAGACAAAATGACATAGAAGAGATGAAGAGAATCAACCATGGTTTAGCCAGCAGAACAGATGACTACTAGAGCTGACAGTCCACCATGGTGAAGTGAGGAACAGCTTCCTTGTCAGAAACTATGGGCAGTGGCCTCCGTGGCTGGGACAGATCATAAGACCCCCAGGGCCATGACATTTTTGATTACTGGATTCATCAGGATAGCCAGGTTTGGGATCACTAGACTTTAGACCACTGGACTTGGGATCACCTGGGCCAGGGATAGGCAACGTCGGTCCTGAAGTGCCGATGACCTGCAGAGTCAGGAGCTCTCCTTCTCCTCCTTCTAATGGGTGTCAGGTGTGTGTGATAATTAGTCCAGTAGTGGGAGTGGCTGAGCATGACACTTTGGTTTCATCTGCAGAGTGTTCATAACACAGTAGGTGAAAATCCAATTGATACTCTACTGTCCCATGAGGTCACAGGAGAGGATTTGTAAATGGCAGTGAAGCAACACAACTGTGACTGTGGTATGTTGACAATGACAACATAATGAATTTATGACATCCGGATTACATTCATACTAAATAGAACATACTTTTTTATCAGTTGCAAAGTACATACTTAAGCAGTACCTAAGCAGTACCTGCTTTGGTTCTGTTTATGAAGTGACGGTACTCCTGAGCACAATTTGAGGTTCATATAAAAATGAGTCTGGTGTGGAAGAACTTGACAAGTCTGCCCAAAGATCAGAATGTAAACTCACAGAATGCCATTGCATTAAGATTATATTTGTCATTGTATATGTCACTGATGTATAGCGTTAGATTTCTTTACTGGAATTTTAAAAGTGAAGTGTTAATATTTTGAACAATGACAGGTGGGGAAGTGAAACAGCTGTTTGAATTGTAAGTGTATTTCAGTTTATTATTCAGAAAAAAAATTGATATGATCACTCTTTTTAGCACTTAATGTAGGGTTAAAGCTACATTAAGAAACACTAGAGTTTTAGAATTTTTATCTGAAGACACTTTCTTAGGAAATCGTATTCACCCCTGAAAGTTGTAAATACGAGACTGTTTACAACTATTTACCATTTTTTATGACTGAACAAGTAAAATAGATACACATACAAATAAAACAATATAAAAGCAAATAACAGTTAAACCTTATAACACTACTGTCAGGTCAGTGAACTACAGTTCACAGCAAGCACCTCAGACTTCAAATATGGCTGTCCTGGACTCCATATCCCAGAATACTTTGCAGTGCTCTAAATCACCTGACTTTTGATTAGATGCACATGCATGCAATTCACACTGATTTGACACCTTACATAAAGAGATTCTCATTTCCACTTGCTTTGTGAAGTATCCACTCTTTACCTGGTGTTGTAACTTAACTTGTCTATGCCTTTTGGATACTTTATGTTCTGTGTTCTCCTGATTTTTTTTGGACTAAGATGTGTATTTTGGAATCTTGCTCTCAGTTTCCTGTTCATCTACTGCCTGCTGTCTTTTCGATTATGTTCTTTGTTTTTTGGATTATTTGGATTGCTTTCATCTCAATAAAGAGATCATACCTGCAATTGCATCTGTCTACTGATCCATCCCTGACAACTTCCATAACAGTTACAGCTATTCTTACATAATACTGGATTATACATTGCCTAAAACAAAAATTACATTTTACTATAAATAAATAAAATTTAAAAATTAAAATATTACACATCTAACATCAGGATAGCTTTTCTATTTTCAATAATCAATAATCTATTCAAGTAAAAACAAAGCTAAAGGGTTCCAGAGCATCTCTACTCTGCTTTGGAACTATGGCTTTCAGTAACTTGTTCAAAAACTTGTTTGGTCTTTGTCCTCTATGCACACTATTTTGGGTACATTATTTAACACACCACTTGCTGGTACCACACCTTTTGACACTTCATGTTAAAAGGTTAAAGCTACAATAAGTAGTAACAGTGTAAAATTACATAATTTTTCTCAGAGGACACATTCTTAGGAAATTTCACAGTAGTTCATTTATGAAAGCTTTATTATGACCTGAATCAGCTTAACTGTGGTGCTGTCTCCTTAGATGACATCACTCTTACTGTGGATGGGAAAGACACATATGAAGAAGTGAAGATGTCGGGTCGGTACAGGTAAGCCCATTCGCACCTGCTGCTAATGTTTTGCACATGTTTAGTATGGTTCTCATTTAAAGTGGATCTTTGCAGAGAGTGTAAGAGAACCCAAGGTGTGTCCACTACAGACCTGGTCGGCCGCATGCTGCTCATGACCAAAGCTCATCATAGCAACATGGTGAGGCTTGAAACATACTCAACATTTGGAAATGTCAGACCTCAGTTCATAATTCAAGTACATGTTGCATTCCTAGCTTTATAGAGCACTATAGTGCGCATTAGAATAAATTCATCATTTCATCATCAAATTTCATCAAATTCATCATCAATTTCTCTGTCATGTCCTTTTGGTTGGTTAACTTCATTCATAACTTCGTTTTTGGGCCATAACACCACGTTTTATGGACGTATTTACCATCATACAGTTGTTCATTTTCATTGTTTTACAATTTTTTTTGTAATGGTATTGCATATTCACCATATCTACACTTCTTTATTTGTGCTACTCACCTTGGTACCTACCATTTTTGCACCAGTGTCACCTGTACCTTATGTCTGTTAACATGTGATATTGTATTGGAACTGATCATGAAAAGTTATTGTTCAAAAATCTGTTCAAGTATCAAACATACATGTTTTCAATACAGTGGCCAGCTTTACAGCTTAATTGAGTAGAAAATGTTTCTCATATGTCTCTGGTGTACTATAATTAGTCATTGTCAAATTGGACATTTATCTCTTCATCTTTCCTCCCTCTTCAGGGCAGTTCAGACTATCAACAACACACAGACAACTTTGGAAGAGTGAGTGTTTTATTCCCTTTTTTGTTGTTGTTCTTATATATTCTTGTAATCTTTTTTTTAAAGAGTTTATGTTTAGAAATGTTTAGAAATACACAGCAGAGGATTTGGTTGTAAATCAGTTACTCTGCCTGTACTACAGTACTGTACAAATTTGTGTGCAAAACCATATTCCCCTTGATCAAGTCAGCATGGCTAACCTTGCAATAATGATTTTGCAGATATCTTTCAATTTTATATTTCAGCTATATATTACAGTAGATAGACCAGAATTCCATAGTATAAATGAAATGGATATTTGTTTAGTTATTCTCAGATCTCCCTCTTTAGGGTCCCAAGATTTTTTACTTTTTTTCTGCTTTCCCTTATATTCCTCCTTCTGCTAGCATTGCCTTCACATGCATCAGTCCATAATCAGAGACTGAGCCATGAATGGCAACTCTGTTTCTGAGTTTAACATTGACTAAGTGATTTCCAGTCATTCCAAATGGAAAGAGAAAAGTTCTGCCCCAAGACTTTCACTGGATGTGACAAAAACACCCGTTGCAAATTATTTGTCCTTTGTGTCAGTATATCATAAACATAATTTGGCATCAGTTTACTGTCAGAGATTTGTCACTTGCATCGCACCGCATCCAGTGCAGACAGAATCTCTGATTATAGTGGGTTTTATTATCTTTAGTTGCGCAGTTGTGTCCAGTGTAGTTACAGTTACATGTAGTGATATTTTTGGGCATTTATGCTTTTATTAGTTAGGGCAGTGTAGATTAGACAGGAAACAGTGGGGTTAAGAGAGAGAAACAGGACAGGAAATGGACCTTGAGCCAGAACGTGGGTTGCCTAAGGTGCAGGTGTCAGAGTTTTGCCCACAAGGCCATTGTTCAGACATTATTGTTAGCTCTTGACATAAAAAAAAAAATACTTTTTGGCTTTTTTTAAAGGGCTGCTGGTTTAAAAGGAGTTCTTGGGAATGCCAGAACCACTAAAGGGCTCTCATTGTGCTCCATAAAATGTGTTTAAGTGTAATAAAGTATTACTACAGAAATATGCACTATTAACCACAATTAAAAATGTCATCACTCATTTGTCATTTATTGCTGTAATGTGTGTTAATCACAGGGCCCTAAGGGCCACAGTCCCTGGACCGGAGTGTCACAGTTCCTGCAGACGTCCCAAAAAATCATCCAGTTTGCCTCAGGCAAGGAACCACAGCCAGGAGACACCATCATCTATGTGGCTGGAGCTTTTGACCTATTCCGTATCCTTACATGCTTAGACAATAATTACAGCACCAAAATCTTCTGTTAAAATTGAAAGAACAAATTTAGTAAAATGTCCAGAGTGCTCTTCTCTTTAATGAAGACTGGGGTATTAAACTCCATAATAATAATAATAATAATAATAATAATAAAATATATTTTTTAAATGTTTGAAAAGAATGTAGTTGAATGCATTCACAAAAGACATTTTTTAAAAATCTAGTGGAGAAGATTTCTAAAGGATTCTGACACAAAACATGACTTTAGAACAGGGATAGGCAATGTCAGTCCTGGATTGCCGATGACCTGCAGAGTTTAGTTCCAACTCTAATCAAACACACCTGAACAAGCTATTCAAGGTCTTCAGAATTACTAGTGCTACAAGCAGGTGAGGTTTTTTTCAGGGTTGGAACTAAACTCTGCAGGACATTGGCACTCCAGGACACTCCAAAGTGAATATTATAGAAAGACAATATTAATTGTAGGGTTTCAGGGTAATTAGATCAAATTTAATTGATTCAATTGGGAATCGAATCCAAATGATTCGGAACCGACTTGATTAATTGATTCAGAATTAATAGGTTACACTTAGTATATCTTACCAATTCTGGATGTTTATATTATTTCCGTGGCCATCGGATTATAATATAAACAGTATTAGGTTGCTATGAGCTAGGTAGCAAAATCTTAGGCACAGACAGCAGCTTTGAGAACACAAGAAACAAGACAATGTTCTTTTCAATGAAACAAGAATTTATTGAACTACTCTAAGATACATGAACTAAACTACTAACAATTAC